>ML318030.1:2500-22701 GCA_005239505.1 Nicotiana paniculata
AAAATATATAGATGACAAATCACCGATAACCATGACTCCATTCCATTGTGAGAACCAACGTAAGTGATTCCGATACCGAACCGCCGCCGCCAACCACCAAGCATCGACCAACCGTCGCGTGTCACTACCGCTCGAACCACCGGAACTTTCCACCGCCGCCACTCACGACCACCAACATCATTGCTCTTGAGATGTTGCTAAGCATTGGCTAGCACTAGACGCGGTGTGACGTGGTGCGACGTTGAGCGACGTGGTGCGGCGTTGAGCGACATTTGTGCCATGGTCGCCCTGTCGTGTCCAGTCGTTCCTTGTCATGTCCTGTCGTGCCCTATCGTGTCATGCCGTGCCCTTTCGTGCCACGGCCATGCCCTGCCGTGCGCTATCGTGTCCTTTGTCGTGCCACGGCCACGCCCTGCCATGCCCTGTCCGTGTCCTGTGTCGTGCCACGGCCACGCCCTGCCGTGCCCTGTCGTGCCCTATCCGTGTCCTGTGTCGTTCCACGGCCACGCCCTGCCGTGCCCTGTCGTGTCCTGTCGTGCCTTGTCCGTGTCCTGTGTCGTGCCACGGCCACGCCCTGTCGTGCCCTGTCGTGTCCTGTCGTGCCCTTTCCGTGTCCTGTGTTGTGCCACGGCCACGCCCTGCCGTGCCATGTCATGTCCTGTCGTGCCCCGTGTCCTGTGTCGTGCCACGGCCACGCCCTGTCGTGCCCTGTCGTGTCATGTGCCGTGCCACGGCCACGCCCTGCCGTGCCCTGTCGTGTCCTGTCGTGCCTTGTATCGTGCCACGGCCACGCCCTGTCGTGCCCTGTCGTGTCCTGTGTCGTGCCCTGTCGTGTCCTGTCGTGCCCTGTCGTGTCCTGTCGTGCCCTGTCCGTGTCCTGTGTCGTGCCACGGCCACGCCCTGTCGTGTCCTGTCGTGCCTTGTCCGTGTCCTGTGTCGTGCCACGGCCATGCCCTGTCGTGCCCTGTCGTGTCCTGTCGTGCCCCGTGTCATGCCACGGCCACGCCCTGTCGTGCCCCGTGTCCTATGTCGTGCCACGGCCACGCCCTGCCGTGCCCTGTCGTATCCTGTGTCGTGCCACGCCCACACCCTGCCGTGCCCTGTCGTGTCCTGTGTCGTGCCACAATAACCGCACGACATTTGGCATTTGGCATGTTCCATGCTTAACCCCGGCACGGCATTTGGCATGCTCAACCCACAATAACCGCACGGCATTTGGCATGTTCCATGCTCAACCCCGTACGTATGGCGCCTTGCGGCGCTAATTGCATGACGCTTCGCCGGGCCGTTGCCAAATGACGTGCGGTTGCCACGAGCTATGTCGCCTCCCGATGTTGCCCGCAACAACCGATGGCATTTGACAAGTACTAAGCTTTGCCCCATGCGCATGGCACCTTGCGGCGCTACTTGCACGACGCTCCGCCGTTCGTTGCCAAAAGCCATCAGTTGCCACGAGCGATGTCGCTTCCCGATGCTGCCCACAACAACTGATGACATCCGGTACTTACTTAGCTTAGCCGCTTTTGCATTGCACCTTGTGGCGCTACTTGCACGGGGCTCCGTCGTTCGTTGCCAAAAGCCATCAATTGTCACAAGCGATGTCGCCTCCCGATATTGCCCACAACCACTGATGGCATCCGGCACTTACTGAGCTTAGCCCCATGCGCATGGCACCTTGCGGCGCTACTTGCACGACGCTCCGCCGTTCATTGCCAAAAGCCATCAATCGCCACAAGTGATGCCAAACACAACCCACAATAACCGCACGGCATTTGGCATGTTCCATGTGCAACCCTATGCGTATGGCGCCTTGCGGCGCTAATTGCATGACGCTTCACCGGCCCGTTGCCAAATGACGTGCGGTTGCCACGAGCTATGTCGCCTCCCGATGTTGCCCGCAACAACCGATGGCATTTGACAAGTACTAAGCTTTGCCCCATNTCCACGAGCTATGTCGCCTCCCGATGTTTCCCACAACAACCGATGGCATTTGACAAGTGCTAAGCTTTGCCCCTTGCGCATGGCACCTTGCGGCGCTACTTGCACGACGCTCCGCCGTTCGTTGCCAAAAGTCATCAGTTGCCACGAGCGGTGTTGCCCCCAGACGTACTACGAGCACACACGAGTACTTGTCGGCGTGTGTTGTGAACATCGGGGACGTAGCACGGACAAGTCGTGGCTACGCGATCGCATAGAAGGGAGGGACAGCAGTCATTACAACAGCAAAAACCATATTTTTTTCTAAGTTTCAACACCCCGACGCCTATCTGAAACACACCCGAGCCCTCGGGGCTCAAAACCAAATATACACACAACCTCAAAAACATCCTACGGACTTACTTGAGTAATCAAATCACCAAAATAACATCATAAGCATCGAATTGACCTCAAGATAAATGAAATTTCTCAAAACTTCTTTAAACACCAATTTTTTGCATTTAAGGTCCGAATAACGCCAAACGAAGTCCGTTTATTACCAAACTTCACAGATAACACATATAAATCATATCGAACCTATACCAGGCTCCGGAACCAAGATACGAGCCCGATACCACATGTTTCACATCAAATTTTATTTTCAAAAACCTTTATATTTTTCAGAAAATAATTTTCTTTAAAAATTCATTTCTCGGGTTTGGGACCTCGGAATTCGATTCCGGGCATACGCCCAAGTCTCATATTTTCCTACGGACCCTCCGGGACCGTCAAATCACAGGTCCGGGTCCGTTTACCAAAACCGTTGATCGAAGTCAATTTTATTCAAATTTTTAATACAAAATTATCATTTTTATCAGTTTTTCACATAAAGACTTTCCGGCTACACGCCTGGGCTGCGCACGTAAATCGAGGTGAGATAGAAGGAGGTTTTCACAACCTCGAAACATAGAATTAACTAGAAAAATACGGGATGACCTTTTGGGTCATCACACCTATGTAGTTTAGGTAACGAAGAGTTGGTAGTCGATTATGAAGAAGCAACCACAGAATAATTCGACTCTTGGGTGGTTGAACTTGCAGGTGCCAAATCCATTTAAAGTTAGTAGAATTATGCAGGTGATAACAACCATTATTGATCAGTTTTCTATACATAAATTGGACAGTGAAATTCCCGTCAGGAGTTAGACCCCAAAATAGATGATCAAGTTGTTGGTTGTAAAGGGAAATGTATATATTGTTAATGGATTTTTCGAGATCTATAGGTATTTCAAAGCAGAATTTTGTCCAGTTCCACACATGATTTGTGAGCATAGTAGACACTGTATGAGTATCATGTGTATGAGGTAGTGGACCAACCAACAAGGACCTTAATGTTAGGATTTGTCCTGATTTCTTACTATATTTGATTTTCCTATCTTTTGAAGAAAAGGATAACATATTTATCATAATTGGATCTTCCTTTTTGTAGAAGAAAATTATAATTCTTCCATATTTGGCTAGTCCCTTTTCTTGTAGGAAAAAATTTGGACTTTTATAAATTGAGGATCCTTCCTTCTCATTCAGTAGCCCACAATGTAGCCATATGGTGTTTGAGAGTTGTGTTTAGGGGAAGAACTTTACGGGACAAGTGTTAGTGTGTCACTTGTGTTTGCCTCTTCGTGAGGTTGTTCTTTCGATATTTTATACTCTCTTTTATATAGTGGATTGCCCATCTCCGCAGTGAACGTAGGACAATTGACCGAACTACGTTAAATATTTGTGTCTCGTTTGGTAAATTTCTCTTTTGTTGTTGGATTTATTGTCGTTCAAGGTTTGCTTTGCTAGCTTCTACATGACACCTGATTTTTTCGATCCTAACACTTAAGGTGGTTCCTGTCTTGACCCATGGATCAGTCCATAGATTTATAAATCCATGTTCCTATTGACCAGTTAATACCCTTTTGACAGTGATTCCAACCCTTTAATATATTTTTCTATGTTGCAGAAGTAGCAATACCAGGTTTTTGTCGGAGATATTTGTTAAGTGTCCTTGCCCAGAAGGTCTGAAAAATTCTCCATGCTAAACTAGCCAATAAAGCCCATTACGTTAGTTGGATTGTACTACTATAACCGTGAAAAGTCCAACTGATAAGAACGTGTCCTACAATGAGTTTTTTACACGCTCGATCTTTTTTTAACTATTATTTAAAAAATAGCACCATTTATTATTTATTCCATAAAAAGTATTCATTTTTCATTATTAGCATATATAAAAATTAAGCTCAACATTTAATAAGTTAACTTACTCACTAATCACGGGAAGTACTTTTTTTGTCCATCTTCATTCCCTCTTTCCAACATTCATCTTCTTCACTCCATTTTTTAAAATCCGATGCATATGTGAATGCCACCTAAATTCAAAATGTATTAATTTATACGTCTTTTATACTTTGTATATCAAGTATCACTTTAATTCAAAATGTATTTTTATGTATATAATTTTTGTAGATTTATTTGTGAAGTGGCATCTTATTTTAAGATGTATTTTTAATGTATATTTCAAATATAGTTTATATGTCAAGTGTCATTTTAATTCAGGATGTATTTTTTATATGTATATTTTTTGTATATTTTATATGCCATCTTAATTAAATTTAAAATATTTTTTTTTATCTATATTTCACATGTCTAAGTGTCATCTTAATTGAAGATGTATTTTTTATGTATATTTTATATATGTGTTAATCAATGTATATTTTTTTTATATACGTTATGTATATATTAACATATATTATTATCGAAGTAAGGTCTTTATGTTAAGAAAGGAAGAAAGAAGGAAGAGAAAAACTTAAGAAATATAATTAGAAAGAAAACGAATGGAACAATATTAGAAAATATATTGGCTTCGGCAGAAAACAAAATTAAGAAGACAAAGAAAAAGAAGGAAAGCTAATGGATAAAGAGAGAAAAAAGCATGGTTTTCTTACAAAGAATTATTGATTTTCCATTCAAATTGCTTATGTTTGGGGATTAATAATTAATATTCCTATCTTAATGGAACTGTGTGCTACAAAGATAAATATTTTCCTGTCACAACTGTAATATGGAATTTCATGCTAAAAATTTGTTATATTACTTTTAAACTGTGACAGTTATGTAAAATCCCCCCATTACAATAGTAACTATCATCTTCTTATAACATGGAGACCAGAACAAGCAGGAAAACAATTCAGGTCGGAAACCGTCTTTCTATCTTCCCAGATTAGAGGTAATGTCTGCGTACAGTACCCTCCCTAAACTATACTTGTGGGATTACACTGGGTTATTGTAATTGTTGCTAACCTTATTTTTCTATCTGTTTATCCCTCATTAATAACATTAGAAAGAAAGAAACTATGTATATGAGGGAAGGATTCACAGTTAATAACCAAAGAAATTTATTAAAATCAAGCATCACTGGTATATAAAGAAAAGAAAGGAAAAAGACCTAAAACATCAATAATATGAAGGTAGGTTCAAGGGTTCAATCAGAGTCAATTATAGAGATAGATCAGCCAGGTCAAACGATCTTGAAACAGCTAGGCACCAAGAATCCACCTTCTTCTTCCTCAACTCTTCTTCTAGCACAGGTTTGAATGTAGTCGCTTTCTTCATCTTTTCCCCTGAAGAAAATATCTCATCCTGCGTATACACTCCAACTGCTAATCCAGCAGCATAGGCTGCACCAAGAGCTGTTGTTTCTATATCAGCTGGTCTTACAACTGGACTACCCAACAAGTCAGCCTACATCATGTAAAATACAAAATTTATCCATGGCAAGCTATTGAAAGAAATCAGTAAATAATTCTAATTCCGATAAAAAATACTAGATGAATGAAAAACTAAGATAGAAGATAAGTAGTGGTGGCAAAATGGTTAAAAGAAAACCGTTTCCACCCTTATTATCCATTAAAGGGAATTCTCTCAAAAGTGATCATATTCAAGAAGCCATGGATAATATGAACCGCCGGTTAACCCGTTTTTTATCCATCGTGTCGGATAATTTATCCGTTTTTGCATTACACGTTTTCAACCCGACCATCCGATCTGACCCGCCTATTTGCCACCCCTAAATATAACTAAAGAGGGTATCCTATCATTACTATCTAAAGGGTTGTAGTGATGAGCTGTTTAATGAACTTTCTTGACACTTACGCCTCTAGATGCATGAAGAGTTCGGCATTGTACCAGACACAGCGGAGCAAATAAATAGAATGAGATTCATGTTATCCTATAAGTAAACATGATGAAGGAAATATTGTACTAGAGTATCTAAATCTAAACCCCTTATCCAGTCTAAATTTACGGTAAAAAATTACAGTACCATATTCTACTACAAAAGCCATACGAATGTCTCTAGATGTTTATAAACAACTGGATACCCTGCTACTCCATTTGAAAAAGCCAACAAATCTTTGAGAGAACTTCAAAAGCATGTAAAGGTGCTCCAGAAGCAGAATAAATGAAGAAAGGAAAGTATTCAGCTTGAATGGTAAAGGAGGGAAGGAATCAAACCTGAATTTGCATCAAAAGGTTGTTCACTGTAGCGCCACCATCCACACGGAGTAAGAATTCCGTCTCCTCGGTCTTATCATCACTTTTCTGTGCAGCATCCTTGTGCATGGAATCAAGCACATCTTTTACCTGAAAGCACATGCTTTCAAGTACAGCCCGAGCAATGTGAGACTTGTTGGTAAATCTAGTTATACCAACACAAATCCCCCGAGCATCATCACGCCACCATGGAGCAAACAATCCATTAAATGCTGGAACGAAATACACTCCTCCGGTTGAGGTAACTTTTGATGCTAACTCCTCGATTTCACTAGCAGAGCTAATAATACCAAGACTGTCCCTAAGCCACTGAACGGCGGCACCAGCAATGGCAATGGAGCCTTCTAAAGCATAATTGACAGGTGCTTTTGGCCCCAGCTTGTAGGCTACTGTGCTTAGCAGCCCATGCTTCGACTTAATCATCTCTTCACCCGTGTTCAGAAGTATGAAAGCTCCAGTTCCATATGTGCTTTTAGCCTCACCTTTACGGCAAGATTGACCAACCATTGCTGCATGCTGATCACCAAGACATCCCGCTATAGGGATTCCTGTGATTGGCCATCCCTTAGCAATGTTGCCAATAATCTCAGAATTGCTAATAATTTTTGGCAAAATATTCGCAGGAATTCCTAATGTGTCAAGTGTGGATTTATCCCAGTCAAGGGTTTTAAGATTCATCAGCATAGTTCTTGATGCATTGGAGACATCAGTGACATGTAAACCGTTCTCCACACCTCCTGTTAGGTTCCAAATTAACCAGGTGTCTATAGTTCCAAACACGGCATCCCCTTTTTTAACAGCTTCACTCAACCCATCCACATTATCCAACAGCCACAAAAGCTTCAATGCGCTGAAATAAGTGCTAATAGGCAAACCACAACTCTCAACAAAATGAGTCCGTCCCCCTGGCAATTCTTTCTCCAATTTTCTGATAACACACAAATTATAGATAGAAAAGTCAACATTCGTTAGATTTAGTAGTAAAGCACGCAATTAGTTCAAACCTTAAAAATCAACGAGAATGCAGACAACCGTGAAGACACATTTCCCAACCAACATAAAGATTATGACACATCAGGCCTTAAATTGTTACGCCATAGGTTACTCCAAGAAAATAAACATTGAGTCCATTAAGAATTTCGTCAGTACACCCCCTAATTCAGAAAAAATACGTTGCTTAAGAAAAGCATACGTGTGAATGTATATAAGAACAACTACTACACTCACTTCCAAACTAGTTAGGTTGGCTATATGAAACTTCTGTCTTCTTTGCTCCATTTGGGTAATTTTTCATTACACTACTCAACAGTGTGCCTTTTAGGACCACTTAGGGGTTCTCTAAACCTCACACCTATTGCTATACAACAACAAAAACTACTACCAAGCCTCAATCCCAAACAAGTTGATCTCACTAACCATGACGCTCTACCTAAGCTCATCTCAAGCAACGGTAAAGTCATCTCTTTGTGACCTATAGGTCACAGGTTCGAGCCGTGGAAGCAGTCACTATGCTTGCATTAGGTAGATTATCTACATCACTCCTCTTGGGATGCGGCCCTTCCCCCGACCCTTCGTGAACGCGGGCTGCCTTAAGTAAGTACTAGAAGTTGTCTAAATTTTGTATTGGCATATAAATTTTTGGCAGCACTAAAAGACTATGTCTACTGACATATTTTCCGAGGATACTAAAAAGACTCCAACTTTGGGCCAAATGTAAGTGTACCAATAAAATTAACCTTAATCCAAACTAGCTGGTGTCCCCTTTAACAAATACTCTGCATAAATAAATGTGTATGCATTAAAGGGAAAAAAAAAAATAAAGATACTGATTCTGATCGGATACACAATTTCAATTTGCTTCAGAATCAAGAAACAGAAATGTGGGAAATTGATAAAAGACCTGCAGATAGAACTGGTACGAACATCCATCCAAACAATGGCGTTGTAAAGAGGAAGGCCACTGGATTTGCTCCAAACCACAGTGGTCTCTCTCTGATTTGTAAGCCCAATAGCTTTGAGTCCACTATCCACGTTGTGGCCATCAGCAGTAGCCTTATCAAGAGCCTTTGCCATACAGATCCTCACACTCTCCACAATTTCCATTGGGTCGTGCTCCACCCATCTACAATAACGAGAGAAAAATTACAGTCAACGCGGATGCATGAAAATCCGGAAACCCAATGATCAATTTTGGAAAAAGATCAAATCTTTAACGCAAAAAACTTAAAGGACGATCAGTGATTAGTTAATTACTTACCCTGCTTGTGGGTAAAACTGAGTGAATTCAACCTGGTGAGATCCAACGGCGCGAGCCAAACGGTCATAGATTATGAATCGAGTGCTTGTAGTGCCTTGATCAATCGACCCAATGAACACCTCTTCACCAGACATTCTTGTTTTATTATTTTTATTTTCTGCTGGCAAATGAATCAGAAAGAAAAGAAAGGACCTCCGTGTGTGTGTGTAACGAAGTCTTGTGAGAAAAAATGGCGGAGAAGGAAAAGTCAGAATAGGATAAAAGTGTGGGAGCCGGTTTTTATGGAATAGTAGTAATTGAGGAAACTGTGAAGATAACAATGATTGTCTTGTTTAGTGGGGAATTATTTTCTTGGAAATGTTGAAATGTTATACATTTATCCCATTCCAATTTTTCTTTTTCTCTATATTCTTATTTAGGAGTTCTTATTGATTTTCTCAATCTCATCCGCAGTTGATATTTATATTGGAAAATTTTCACTTTATACCCATCGAGCTTAAATTATTTATTTTTTAATATTCAAGCTTAAATTATTTACTTTTTTTTTACCTATGCAACCTAAATTATTTACCCGGCTCACTCAACTATTTGCCTTCCCATTTGAAGTACATAATGTTAAAATATTCAGTTTTATTTTTCAAGCTTACCTGGTAATGGATTTGAATGGATCTATTTCTTCTCAGTAAGATTGATCTTCATTAAGAGGGTCAACCCAATCTATTGCTCTATCTCCTTTTCTTATGATTTTTGTGTATGTATGAAGACCCACTATTGTTGAGCTTGAAGCTCTTGAATTTTTCTTTTTTTTGAAGTTTTATTGTTTGATTCGATGTGAGTGCTATAAAAAAATTGCTCATTAACCTCGAGTAAGCTTCCCAAATCTGAATTTTTATGTGTTTTTGAATATCCACCATTGTTGGCTTGAAACTATTTTTTTTTTTAAGATTTCTTGTTTGATTCAAAGTGGGTGTTATTAAATATTGCTTATAGTACTTTCTGAAAGTTCATACTGAAATTTGATCATATTTGAAGTTGATTTGAGGTGACTGAGATCGAATCGTTCAGTTGAAAATCGAATACGAATACAGTTACCTAACAATATACTATTACGATATACAATATACTGTAGGAGTATATAGCTATAATGCAATTGTATACTATTATAGTATATAATATACTGTAATGGTATATTGTAATAATATGCAATATACTACAACAATATGTTGTAAAACATACAATATATCATAATAGTATATCATTTTAATGTAATAGTATAATATTGTGAAGAACATAAAATATGTTGTAATATTACACAATATACTATAATAGTATACGACACCTACTATTTGTTAAATCACCTAGGTGCTATTGTGGAAAGCTAAAATCGTAGTGATAGTCCGAATTTTGTTGCTGATAATTAAAAAAACAAAAATTGTCCACCAATGAAGAAGCTTTGAAGCTATGATTTGAGAATTAAAAGCTTAATATAGTTATTTGGATTTTGAATTTGGATGAGTATTATTAAAGCTTGTTAAAAATGCTTGTAAGGATTAATATTGAAGTTTAAGTTCATTTACAATTGTTTTGAAGTGGGTTTGGTGGTTCCACAAAAGTTAAAAAATTAATAACCTTGATCAAAGAGATAATTGTCGAGCCTCTCAACAATTAGGTTGCAATTCCGAAGAGTCATTGGCCACGTAAGGTTTGATTCGTCTTTTTGATGTTATTGCTGAACATTCTTTTAACAAAGAAGAGTTTAAGTTAAGTGGAATTGGGGATGGGTATAGTCGAGTAAATAGTTTGAAATAGGTAAAAATGAGTAAATATTTTAGGTTGTGTGGGTACTTATAAATTTATCCCATTTATATAAGGACCAGAAAGCCCATTAAAGAGCAAAATACTTCATATTATTAATAATTATTTTATTCATATGGCTCGAATCTAACTCTAGTTACGGATAAAGTGATCAGATTATATTTTAAAAAATTACATTATCATGTATATTAGTCAAACTCATTATTTAAATTATGCTAAAATCATAACGATAACGTCAAGTGTTGGGAAGTGTTTGACTTTGATAGTGAGTGGTTATTTTTTCAAGGAGATTTATTTGTATTTTTATGTATGTAGTTTGTCTTGTAATGCTCCTTCAGATCCACTTGGCGGACATATTATCCAACAGTAACCCGAGTTAAAACAACTTAAAGAAACTTATAGAATTGATCAGTATGAAGTTCATTCTGTTTTGCGTGATTAGTGGCGGTAAAATGATTAAAAGAAATAGTTATTCACCTATATTATTCATTAAAAAATTAGTTGGATAATGAATTTTTTTAAAATAGATTAAATATGAATAAAAATTATATTATTCATGTAAAAAATAGATAACCAATGATAACTAATGTGTTTAACTTTTGTATTTGTAAAGCCTCAAATTGGGAGTTTCTCGGGTTTGAAAGACTAGAAATTTTCTCATATCTGATCATATTCAAGAAATCATGGATAATATGAATATTCATATTATTCGCCGATTAACTTATTTTTTATCCGTATTAATTATGGATCGAATCAAATAATTTATTCGTTTTTGTATTACTCTTTTTCACTTATTCATATCCGACCCGTCAGTTTATCACCCTATGCGTGATAGAGATTCAACTTTGTTGAGTTTGTCAAAGGTCAAAGGCGTCTCTCAAGTAAGCTTGGGAATTTAAGAAAAATTGAAAAAGATGACATGATAAAAGATTGTGGTTTGCGGATATTAGGATCTGATTAGGTATGTGGTGGCAGCTAGCCAACCTCAACGGCCAGTTGCTGTTTCCCATTTACTCCTCTCTTTTCAGTTGCTAACGTAACGTGAGTTTGACTTTGTGGCGCTCTTCACGGCTTTCTTATGACTTTATTAACGTTGTTTCCAACCTTTTGGAGAAACGAAAATATCCACATGACAATATATACCTTTGTTTCCCAATATATATTAGTATTTTTCACTCTTGAATTTTTCAAACGTATTTTTAGTGGGCGTTTGAAGGGAGCGTCAGACGTAATTGATAAAATTGTTGCTATGTGATCAGGAGCTCACGACCTCAAACCGTGGAAACAGTTTCTTGCAGAAATGCAGGGCAAGACTGTGTACAGTAAACCCTTGTGGTCCGGCCCTTTCCTGGATCCCGCGCATAACGGGAGCTTAGTGCATCGGATTGCCATTTTATTTTTAGTGGCCGTTTAGGCATAAGAATTGTGAAATTTCGAAAAAAGTAATTTTTTTGTCAAGTAAAAATAGTATTTAAAAATTAGAATTGTGTTTGGACATTAATACAATTTGAAGTTATTTTGAATTGTTTGCGAGTGATTTGAAGTGAAAAATTTTAAAAACAGTTTTTGGAGTTTTTCAAATTTTCAAAAAGTTCTGAAAATCAACTTCTAGTGAAATTTGAAATTTCCATGGCCAAATACTGATTCCGCAAAAAAGTGAAAAAAAATTCAAAAAAAATTGATTTTATATGGCCAAATAGGCCCTTAAAAGAGTTTTTTTGAGCTGAGTATCTATCAAAAATAATCCTCTTATCTCACACAAGGTAAAAGTAAGATTTGTATATACCACATCCTCCCTAAAACCCATTATGATGCCACTTTTTTTTTTGTGGATAAACTGGAACTTTATTTAATAGAAAATACACTACAATAGTTTTGATCCTGTGGATCATTACAAAGGTAGGATAACTCATGCATAGCATGCTCGTTACCAAGTTTTGCTAGGTGCCTACAACCATGGATAGAAACAAATTTAACATGAAAATCTCCCACTTTTTTCCCCAACATCCTGGTCGTGACATAGGTTAGAGGATTAAGTAGATGACAAAGTTTATTGATACTAGAAAGCATGGATGCATGCTTTTCCAAAAGGTGAACCACTTCATTGCCTTGACGGAAGTTATGCTGGATCACTACCATACCCATTCCGGGGATTAACCACTTGCATATATTAATGATAGAGTCATAAGTTATACAACCATTGTTAATATAGATAATTACCTGTGTAGCATCCGTTTCCACCTCTAAAGGGTGTAGTTTCATTTCATGAGCAAGGTGTAGTCCTTGGTAGAAGCTTGTAGTTTGGTCTGAATGGGTATTTTGCATAAGATCTCATTTGGAATCCTAGGATCTAATCCCCACTGGAGTTCCTAAATACCCTCCCCCCCCCCTCAATGTGTATCTCCCCTTTGAAGGCCCCGTCTCTATTTAGTTTGTACCAACCTCTATGTGGTGGTGACCAACTAAATTTTATGGGGACCTATCTATCTAGATTAATCTCACGATCAGTTAATAGTTTGTCTTAAGTCGCTTGATTTAGTATAAAGGTTAAGAAAATTTCTTTCAAAGTGTTGTTTATGTTATTGTTATTTCTATTTAGCCAGATATTCCATATGACGAATGGGAATACATTAGACCAGGAAATGTGATTATTGGATGTGTTTGGAGCTAGCTCCCCTAGCGTAATTTAGCGAGTTGTCATTATTTGGGCATTTAATCACTATACCTAATTGTCGCCACAAAGTTTTAGCCACGAAGCATCACAAAAATATATGGTTAATATCCTCAGTTTCTTTACGATAAATTGTACGCATATCATTAATGTTCATTCTTATACGTGCTGGATGGTATTTGACAAAGCCAAAGTAAGTATTTTATTTTGCTAGGGAAATTAAGTTTCCAGATTCAATTAAAATTATTTTGTGTAGAAGGATTTTTGTCAACGAGATCATAATACGAATTTGTTATGAATGTGCTTTTATTGCTAATATCCCATATTAGGGCATCCATCTTAGCTTGTGGATCGAAAATAATGAATGTAATCTTTTCTTGTATTTCAGTAGGGTTTAAGGTATTTTTTCCAAGTTTCACATGTTGTTAGAATGAATATTTCTAATTGTGAGTGTAGCCTCATGTTTGTTGAGGGGTCATGTGATATAACTCCTGAATTATTACAGTTGGATCCACTTTGTTTCCCAAATATTTAGAGACGAATTTTGATGGATAGACCATGCTACTCCTGGTTGGCAGATTGACCATCCTGTGATAATGCCCTTCCAAATAAGGGAAGTGTTGTATTTAGAATGATTACTATATTTGTTGGTGATAATGTTTACCCAAAGGTTTATTGGATTATTAGTTAATCTCCATGGCAGGCCAGCTAGTAGGGCCAATTTTTTTTGTTTATTTATCTTTCTTTATGTCCAATCCACTATTCTCTTTTTTGTTTGTGACCACGTCCCCACTAAGAAGATGTGATTTCTTTTTAGTTTCAATAGTACCCTATAGAAAATTTCTTTGTATTTTATCAACCGTTTTGAGTGCTTTGGAGGGTAGGAGAATATATTGTATGTAGTAGGATGAGAGACTTGATAGAGACGATGAAATGAGTGTGGCTCTCCCAGCTAAGTTCATACAATTTGTTTTCCAGCATGAAAGTCTAGCACGCATGTTATCAATAATGTGTTGATAGTCTTTATGTGTAGGATTTCAATTAATTATCGGAAAACCTAGATATTTTCCAAAGGAAGTATTACCTTTGATGCCTAGGCTAGTGGAAATGTCAGTAATACAAGTATTAGTACAATTTTTGGAGAAAATAATTCTAGATTTATTATAGTTTATATTTTGTCCAGATGTTTCACAGAAAAAAGTCAAGACCCTTATGGAATGTGGAAAAAGTTTTATTGTTTGCTTTCCCCATTAGAACTAGGTCATCTGCAAAGAATAAGTATGGCAATGGAGGCCTTTTAGAACTTAGTTTAATGGTATCACATTCCCTGATGTCAACTTGGTGGTTTATAAACATAGACAACATTTTCATATATAGGATAAATAAATATGGTGACATTGGGTCGCCTTGCCTGATACCTATATTAGGGCAGAAGAATTTTATTTTGGATTCATTTACTAGGACTGTTATGGTACTTGTAGTAATACACGATATTATTAGCTTAGAAATCTTGGTAGGGAACTTAAAGTATAATAATTTTCGATAAATAAAGGACCATTTCAATTTATCAAAAACTTTTTCTAAATCGATTTTGACTAACATGTTACCAGACTTGCCAATAATCTTCTTAAAATGGTTAATGGATTCCTGAATGATAATTGCACTATTGCTCGCTCTTTTATTTTTAATGAAACTTCATTGGAGTGAGCTAATTAGCTTGTCCAAGAAAGGATTTAATCTATTAACAATACTTTTTATGATTATTTTGTAAATAATGTTGCACAGGCCTATTGGCCGGAAATTATTAAAATTATTTGCATTGGAGAATTTTGGGATTAAACATAAGTATGTGATATTTATTTCAAAAGGGATTGTGTTTTCAGTGAATACTCTGTGGCAGAAGGTTGGAACAGATTTACCTTCAATATGCCAATATTTTTGATAAAAACAATAATGCAATTCATCTAGTCCCAATGACTTAAATGGTTTGAAGGAAAACATGGCTGAATTAATTTCACCATCTAGTAGTGGCTTATCTAGGGCTGATAGGTCTATGTTGTCAAAACTAGTGGTGCTTAATTTAATAGTAGACCAATTTGTTAAACTATGTTTAGTAGTGAACACAATGTTGCAGTGGTCGTGAGTATAACATAAGAGGTCTTTTTGGTTGTCAATCTAATTACCTTGTGCATTCTTAAAGAAGCTAATATGATTTTGTATTTTTCTATTGGATAGTGATATGAGGAAGAAATTAGTATTCGCTTCCCTGTCATTGAGCCAATTAATACGAGATCTAAGTTTCCAATAATCTTCTTTCAATTTCAAGATAATGTTGTATTCATTTGTTAGGGATTATTCTGGATATTGTAAAAATGATTATTCCCATAAATACAAAATTTTGGATACTAGCTAGTCGTGCTAGGATCCTTTTTTATTTTTAAAAATGTTACCAAAAGTTGATTTCCCCCATAGTATGATATTTTCGTGAAAGTGTCCGTAGGGTCTAGGAGATCTTTATTATTCATGTTTAGGCTACCATATTTGGAAATTATCGATAGGTACACCATATATTTTCTAACCTAAAGAGCCGTTTTGAATTGTTGTAAGGGTTATTAAATTTGACTAATATAGGGTTATGATCAGAGTATGTTTTAGGAAGGTGGCTGATGTGGCCTTAGGAATGTTTTTAGCCAGTTCTCATTGGAAAAAACTCGATAAAGTCTTTCCATGATAAGACCTTTGTTTTTTCTCCTATGATTTGACCATGTAAATTTGCATCCTTTAAATCCTAGATCAATTAGATTACACTTTTTAACGTAGTTCCAAACTTTAGATGATCTAGCTAATTTCATATGTTTTCCTCCCATCTTTTCGTTACCGTTAAAGATATCATTAATATCGCACCTATAATCCAAGGTCCCTTATAGTTTTTAGAGATGGAAACAAGGTTTTTCCCACATTGTGTCCCTATAATGAGTCTTAGTGCTAGCATATATCGAACTAAATAGCCATTGGGTTTTAGAAGGTCGTACATGTAGCATTGTATGGATTTCTTGGCCTCTCCTAGGAAGTGTTGGACTGTGATCAGGTTATGGTTATAGAGGATAGACATACCACCTGCTTGCCCCTTTGCTGGCATCTTTATTAATTCTGAGAAATTAAAATCATTGAGCAATGTTGCATGGGATGTCATCCTGGTTCTAGTAAAGCTAACATGAATGGCCTATGAGTGTAGGGTTGCTTATCGGGCGAATTGGGCGGTTATTTACTCTTAACGGTTTGGCTTATCGGTTATCGGCTTTTAAATGTATTAATCCGCTAGCCACCCGATAAGATATCGGGCAGATTGATATCAGTTTAGCTCTTATCGAGCGGTTATCAGGCGATTTATCGGCCTAATTCAATCTATATTATGTGCATTAATTGTTTGCTAACAGCCTAGCATACAAATTCAGAAATTGAAATTTTATGTCCAATCACCTCATTCTTGAACTTCAAGTGACATAGCTAAGGCATGAATACATTCTAAAGAACGCGTTCATGCAGTTGGATTGAGCCATTGTCCCTATTGAAATCATGCTCACTACTGTAACTAAACTACTAAAGCCATACAAATTTTGATTCTATCTGGCAGATGGCTATAAAAGGGGCCAAGTCTAATCCAATATCGAACAAAATGATATTTTTCCTTTTCCAGGAAACCATATTATATTATGTTCTACTTATAGATTAACGTCGCATAATGCCTTCCAATGATGGGACTGCCCTGAACTCCATTGTTTTGCCACAAGGTGAACTCTTTGACAATACCTCACGAGCACAAAATCCTTCCATAAAAATGAACCAATTCTTATACTCCATCAAGACTTGGCAGAGAAGGCCTAGCAAATGTCATGTAAACTTCCGAATTGCGCCCCTCCCTCTCGATCCCATATTTTTTTCTTGTGACAGATATGTTTATAACCAATTTTCCCGCACAACAACTAAGGAAAAACAAAGAAAAAAAAAATAGACTAGTTGCTTTGCTTCTTTGGTGGAGTGGAGGGCTGGAGATTTATACATTTTGCTAGTGGGTGATTATTTGTCTTCTGATTACAGAAGGGAATACATTGGTTAACTAATAAAGATTCATGATCTAAGATTTTCAATAACGTGTCATTAATCCGTATAGCATAAGAATTGGTTGATGACCTAACTCCTAGTAATAGAGTAGATAAATGTGTTGACTTTGATGGATTATTCAGAAAAAAAAATTATATATATATATATATATATATTTTTTTTAACGGGTTAACGGATTATCCGTTAAGAAAATTGAATAATCCGGCCCCAAACCGATAAGCCGTTAATAAAAAAAATTTAATTTATTCCCCGTCCGTTAAACCGTTAACCCGATACCAATAAGCCATTAAGCTTCTGTTTCAGATCAATTTTGAACACCCCAATATGAGTGTCGATGAGTTCCTTGAAATTCCTACGGAAATCATCATTGTTTCCCCCCCGCACATTCAAGAAAATTATACTAGTGGGACTACTCACTTGTATTGGTTCAGGTTGATTGGTGTTGGCTTCTAGTTCCACAGAGTTGTGGTTCCTTCTCCTTGATGGAACTAGTATCACTACTTATTTCAACGTAGTTAGATCTTGTGGTGGTCATATGTACTTCTTTCTCCACAGATCTGGGAAGAGAAGTATTTTACTTCCCTTAGGCTTGAAAACTCCACACTCGGTTCCATACCTTGTTGTGGGAGTTCTTCTTCTTCCCCTACTGAATTCTGATTTTGTTGTTGTACATTGTGTTGGGGATTGGATGCATGTTGATTAGATAGTTGTTCACAAGTTGTGCTTCTTCCTGATTTGCATGCATGTTTCAGGCCATGAATATTGGATTTAGGTTCGTGTTCTCTCGGTGGAAAGAAGGAGAGGTTTATCGGTAGACTTAGTGGAAAGTGTGGGTTGGTAGTTTGTGGGAGATTCCATTTGATTTTGAATTGTTTGTGTCAGTGTGTGGTTCATGTTGGGGGCTAAGGGATTAAGTATGTTGTTGATCCACATTTGGTTTGTGTAATTGTTCATATCTAAATGCATTCCCTCCGAGATAAGTTGGGCTAGATAACGTGTATTTTGGATTATTACCACTATGTCTTGCCCATTGATTTGGATGTTGAAGGTGATGGCATGGCCTAAAAGACCCACTTCTAGCCACGATGTTGGTTGGTAATTCTGTGGTGGAGGAGGAGATGTGAAGAAGACTAGTTGATTTGGTAGGTGAGGTGGAAGTGGTGGTAGGTTTTCCATGGTTTGATTCATCTGTTGATGAAGCGTGTGTACTAATCTGAATCTCCTTCTTGCAATGAACAGTAGCCTTGGCATTTTTTCTAACGATAGAGTTTATATTTTGGTTTTGGATAGGAGGATGATGGGGATATAGGATTGTTTTCCTTAGTAGGATCAATTTGCATGGAAAATGAGCGGAGTAACGTATGTGATTGAAGAAGATCGTTGGTAGATATGTCTTTTGCGACATGTTGTATTGTTTCTTCCATTTGGCAATCGTCTGTGCAAAGCCAAGTATTTTTTGGGCTCATTATGGTTATGATTGTTACTAGTATTGTTGAGTAGTATATAGGACACTTTTGTAGGCTGGATTAACTTTTTAATATTAGAAAAGTTGGTAATAATAAGGTAATAATATTTTGTTTTAATAATTTGTGTTCCAATGATTGAGTTTCAATTTCCAATGCTTCTCTAGTTGGCTCCACGTGTAAGGACATATCCTTTGGAATATTCATCACTGTTTGCATACATTAGTTGTCCTCTAGACCATCTGTAATTGGAATAGTGGTTTCATTACAAACTGTGGGTAAATCCATAAGGTGGACAAATTTGTTGGACGTATCTAGGGTATGTTTGGAAGAATTTACATGTTTGGACTGAGCATGTTTGATGTTCTTGTCAAAGTCAAAAATATTAGCAGGCTCCTTTTTATTGTATCTAAGTTTTTGGGTGTTAAGATATTTACCTGTGTTGACATCAAATATTTTTGTATTTATACATATTGTTGCTGAATTGGTTGGTGATTTGAACGTGTATTGAGTACCTTTTTTTTTTGTAAAGGATATTGTCTTCCAATCCCCTTCACCTATGTCCCGTGCACCAGAGGTTTGATCATCTTTTTGCGAGTTGAACCTGGCAGCTTGCAACTTTGACTATTAGCAATTGATGAGATTGTGACCTAATCTTCCACAATTTTTGCACAAGAAATTTTCTCCTTAATATAGTATTTCTTATATATAGGGTCCAACAAAAATGAATGGTTTGACAGGTAAATCCATCGGAACTTCAACACATAACCTTGCATATCGACCTCTTAGTGTTGATGAAGTGCATGCGTTAATCCGCTGTAATTTGACTATATTCCCAATTTTTTGTAATATAACACATCATAAAACTGTGTTGGGAGTTAAGGTAATCGTATCCATACCGCTGAATACAATTGTTTGGCTTCACTTGTCACAAATTGAGGCTCCCGTTTTTTGGGCTGATAGAAAGAATCCATTAATGAACCGTGGACCATTATTCAAGGTTCAAATCATATTTTCTTCCTTGTTAAATTTATAATAAAATAATCTACTCCAAGATTCATGAGCGTGAAATTTTCAGTAGGCTTTCATAGCTCTTGTATTTTTCTTTTTAGGTAGTAATGGTGGATATGTTTACCCATGAGTTTAATGATTGAATGTTCCAAAGGCTGATAGAGCGGTTGGAGATCTTCTGATAGGTTTATTTATAATTTTTCACTGATGGATTTCATATCTTGCGTATGTGGGTGAGCCTGCTCTAAGTCATCCATTGGGGAGTCGTATGGCATGGATTGAATGTGAGGTTTTGTTGGGATTTTAAGTAATTAATGATATATTAATGCTTAAAATGGGTGAATGGGAAATG
>ML318035.1:0-66439 GCA_005239505.1 Nicotiana paniculata
CGCATAGCCCGGGCCCGCTTAGCCCGGCCCGCTTAGCCCGTTTGGCCCGGCCCCGGCCCGTTAAGATAATTCTTAATTATGTGAATAATTGGTTGAATATTGGTTAATGGGAGATTGATTAGTTAATTAAGGAATTAGGGATTAATTAATTAAGATGGTTAAATGTTGGGGATGGATAACCATCAACATGGCAGCTCCCCCTGAAGAGGGGTAACGTTTAGCAAATATGACTACTTCATGACCTTTTAAACTTCATAATAGTTTGAAGGTTTCTTAGTAGTTCATTATCTTGCTTATTATGCTTGTAAAAATGTTATAGAGATGGTGGTGACATCGTTCATAGTTTAATTACAAATTCTAAGAGAGCCCGGTATAATTTTTCTCAAGAATATCATACGGATTTCTTCCTACCTCGAACCACCGTTACGTGTTTTTCACAAAGACGTGTGTTAGAGGGATTGTCAAGAGAACCGGCTCAGGTATATTAAGCCTAATCCTTCTTTCTTTTGGTATGATCCAAGTAACGATACGTACACGATATTTCATAAGTGGTTCTACTCTTAGCAGTTAAGGATGTCTATGTTATTCATTCCGTAAAGTGATATTCAAGCATGTCTAAGTATGTATCTAGTTCCCTATTGAGGTATTTGATAAAGATGTTAATGTTCATAATGGTATTATATGCATCATTATTTACCACCGAGCTATGACCGGTTGGGCAGTTACACATTTACCACCGAGCTACGGCCGATTGGGCGGTCATACATTTACCACCGAGCTAGGGCCGGTTGGGCAGTTACACATTTACCACCAAGCTATGGTTGGTCGGGCAGTCATGCATTTACCACCGCGCTACGGCCAGTCAGGCAGTTACCACTGATCAGTTGGGTAGTCATGCATCATACGATATTGATAATAGAAATAGTCTCAAAGGGAAGCGTTATATACGTAAGTATAATAAGTATGCATATACGGTGGCACTTTAGAGATTCAGGTTGATTCTTATATGTCTTTAATTAATGTTGACTTATTGTTATGTTTCAATTCTGTCTTATATACTCGATACATTATTCATATTGACATCCTTTTGTTGGGGATGCTGCATTTATGCCTGCAGGTATAGATAAACAGTTTGACGAGCCCTCATAGTAGACGAGATCGACATTCAATGAAGGATCGGTAAGACTCCACCTCATTCAGAGTGCAGCCGAGTCTATGAGTCATCGTGTCAGAATTTTGCTACAGACATATGGGTAGGTCGGTACCTTGTCCCCTTTGACGTCAAATAATTTTAGAGGCTTTGTAGACAGAGGTTCATTTTGTATAGTATGTTGGAGACCTTGACGGCCCATATGTATTCATGTTTTAAGAAAAATTGTTCAGTGATACAGTGTTACCCACTTATAGTAATACATTACGAGTTGTGGCCATGTTGGCCCATGATATTTACAGAGCAAAAAAAAAAGAGTTGCAGAGTGGTTCGCTCGGGCCAGTGCGGCACCGTGTGCCAGCCACGTCTCCCCAGGTTTTGGGCGTGACAAAGTGGTATCAGAGCGGGTCGTGTCCTAGGAAGTCTACAAAGCCGTGCCTAGTAGAGTCTCACTTATGGATGTGTTGCATGCCAAATTAATAATTGAGAGGCTATAGGGCATTTAGGAAATGTTACCCTTCTTCCATTTCCTGATCGTGCCATAGAGCTGAGTCGTAAGAAGTCAGTATGAAGCTTTCGCCAAATTTTGTATGCACCAGAGGTGCAGGTATCACAGTAGAGCTTTAAGGCGTAATTCCCACCTATGTTGAAGGGAGAGTATGAAAGAAACAGAAGATACGATGCGAGATTGAAAATTACGTAAGGTAAAGTAAAGGTGAAGAAGATACGAGATACTCAAGTACAAAAGGTTGTGAATAGTCGAGACTTCAGATATAGTTTGGATTTTAGTTTAGTTTATAAGGAGGCCCTAGTGAGGAATTTTGTAAATCTCCAAGAGTTAACATTCGAGGACGAATGTTTTAAAGGGGGAAGGATGTTACATCTCGTACTTAATATTAGGATAAGTCATAGTAATCCATATGAGCTTGAAGGGATTAAGATCATTCATGAGATTATAGAGGATTTGTGACTATGTTATTATGAGACCCTGTAAGTTTAATACCTTGATACCGTTAGATATTATATTAGTGTGGTATTTTCTTTTACGTGGAGTATTTTAGTAAAAGTTTTATAAATATAACTTTGGATAGTTACCATTATTTCTACTTTTGGATATGGTAAATTATACACATAATATGAGAAAGGTTATAAATAAGATTTTCTTTATTGTAAAGATATAAATTATTTTCTCACAGGAAAAGAAGGATATCTTTTTACCATTTTAAGAATTAAGTGTACAAAAATTTGTACTCTTTATATGAGATTAGGAAAATTAGAAGTTGAGAAAATATATGTATTTTTTTTACATGGATATTTTAATGAAACAATAGTGTGTGTATTGATTTTATATGGTACTACATGAACCTGATAGTAAGTTATATAAAGTATGTTAAA
This sequence comes from Nicotiana paniculata, assembly GCA_005239505.1. Classification (NCBI taxonomy): domain Eukaryota; kingdom Viridiplantae; phylum Streptophyta; class Magnoliopsida; order Solanales; family Solanaceae; genus Nicotiana; species Nicotiana paniculata. Next base: position 2,546 of record ML318035.1, read on the forward strand.
AGTGAGTAGTTTCTTAAGTAAGTTGAGATAATTCTTAATTATATGGGTAATTGGTTGAATATTGATTAATGAGAGATTAATTAGTTAATTAAGGAATTACGGATTAATTAATTAAGATGTTGGTTAAATGCTGGGGATGGATAACCATCAACCTGGAAGCCCCTACCCCCTCCCCCCCTAAAAATAATATCTCTTAAAGTCATATTAAAGGTGGCAAATTTTGAAGAATGGTAACATTTAGCAAATATGACTACTTCATGACCTTTTAAACTTCATAATAATTTGAATGTTTTTTAGTAGTTCATTCTCTTGCTTATTATGCTTGTAAAAATGTATAGAGATGGTGGTGACATCGGTCATAGTTTAATTACAAATTCTAAGAGAGCTCAGTATAATCTTTATCAAGAACATCATACGAATTTCTCCCTACCTCAATCCGCCATTACGTGTTTTTCGCAAAGACATGTGTTAGAGGGATTGTCAAGAGAATCCGCTCATGTTGACCCATGTCACTGCATAGTTTTGAAGATTGACAAATGGCTGACCAGTTGAACCAGGTCCATCAGAGCACACATACTTGACCTGACGCGTTGGCACACAAACCTTATATGCATAGGAGATGAATGCGATTGTGAAGTACCAATGAACAAGGAGAGTATCTTCTAATGAGAAAAGGTAGCAAATTGATGGGAGAATAGAAGTTGAATTCAGCAAGGACAGAAACGAAGGAAGGAAGTTGAGTTTGATAAGAACTTGTTCTCCCAGGTAGAATCGGACCAGAACTCAACTGACTTTATAAATAATTGAAGCATTATTGCTTGAAGTGAGAATGCACAAGTGCAGAAGTGAATCAAGAGCTGAAAGCAAAATTCCCAGATATTTTGCAAGCAGAATTATTGTGCGATTCAAAGGCTACAGTTCAATTAGAAGAAACAGTTCCATATGTTTATCATTGAGTCTAGTTGGTTGTAGTAGGAGTTTTAACATTGTATCTTTTCAGCTTTCATAGAAGTAATTGTAATAGGGACACATTGTTCAAGTTAGAGTTAGCTTGAAGTCTGTAGAAATTAGCTAGAGGCTAGTTGATACAAAGAGGATTAGAGTTAGTCCTAGGATTACATAAGAGTTTATTTTGTAAGTCCGTTTGGCTCAGAGTTTTTAGTGAAGTGTTGGAGCAAATCCTACTTAGGAGTAGGTTGTGGTTTTTTCACCTTTTGAGCCAGGTGTTTTCCACGTAAAATATCTGTGTCTTTACTTTACTGCTTTATTATTCCGCAAATAGTAGTAAGTAGTACACCAAGAAGAACCGGGTTCTTCTTATTAGACAGCACTCGAAAATTGGGTACTGCACAATTAATTTATAATATTGTGTAGTATTGACGTCTAAAACATCAGCTCAGGTATGTTAAGGCTAATCCTTCTTTCTTTTGGCATGATCCAAGTAACGACGCATACACGATATTCCATAAGTGATTCTACTCTTAGCAGTTAAGGATATATATGTTATTCATTCCCGTAAAGTGATATTCAAGCATGTCTAAGTATGTATCTAGTTCCCTATTGAGGTATTTGATAAAGATGTCAATGTTCATAATGGTATTATATGCATCATTATTTACCAACGAGCTATGGCCGGTTGGGCAGTTACACATTTGCCATCGAGCTACAACCGGTTGGGCAGTCATGCATTTACCATCGAGCTACGGCCAGTTGGACAATTACACATTTACCACCGAGCTACGGCCGGTCGGGCAGTCATGCATTTACCACTGCGCTACGGCCGGTCGGCCAGTTACCATTAATCAGTTGGGCAGTCATGCATCATATGATATGGATAATAGAAATAGTATCAAAAGGAAGTGTTATATATGTAGTAAGCATAATAAGTATGCATTTACGGTGGCACTTCAGAGATTCAGGTTGATTCTTATATGTCTTTAATTAATGTTGACTTATTGTTATGTTTCAGTTCAGCCTTACGTTCTCTGTACATTATTCGTACTGACGTCCTTTTGCTGGGACGCGGCATTCATGCCTGCATGTATAGATAAACAGTTTGATGAACCCTCATAGTACACGAGATCGACATTCAGTGAAGGATCAGTAAGACTCCACCTCATTCGGAGTGCAACTGAGTCTATGAGTCATCATGTCAGAATTTTGCTATAGACATATGGGTAAGTCGGTACCCTGTCCCATCTGATGTCAAATAATTTTAGAGGCTTTGTAGACAAAGGTTCATTTTGTACAGTACATCGGAGGCCTTGCCGGTCCATATGTATTCATGTTTTAAGAAAAAAGCTTTAGTGATACAGTGTTGCCCACTTATAGTTATACATTACGGGTTGTGGCTATGTTGGCCCATGATAGTTACAGAGAAAAAAAATGAGTTGCAGAGTTGTTCACTCGGGCTAGTGCGGCACCGGGTGCCAACCATGCCTCCCTAGGTTTGGGGCGTGACACTCAGCATGTCCCTTTCCTAATATTTCCTGTCTTATTTCTTTTATTATTGTTGTTGCTACATGTATGATTATATTGCACGGGTTGTTTGTGGGTGTCTTGTCCTAGCCTCGTCAGTACTTAGCGGAGGTTAGGCTCGACACTTACCAGTACATAGGGCCGGTTGTTGTCGTGCCCCTTTTTTCTCGCGAAATCGGATTTCGAAATTTGACAACTCCTTTTGAGAAGGGAAGGAATTGCTTATTGAGAGTCTCCACCTACCGGATTAAGGTTTTTTAGGGAACCTATTGAAAATAACTCAGATTATACTAGTTTGCATCACCAGAGATCGGGTAAAGACTCAAATTACCTCGAGGGGAAGGTGTTAGGCACCCCTCGAGGTCCACAATGGTGGGTCTCGATCAAACTTAACTTATGTGAATTAGTCTAATAAAGAAGCGAGAGAACTATTTAATAGGGGTGGGGGGTCCTAAGTTTTTTAGCCTAAAGGATCACCTCGTGCAACATAAATAATACTTTGTAACTCCCCAAGACGAGGTGTTACTCATATTATTCAGCGGACATAGACTATCATCTCCTTCTACACGATTACTATCTTTAAGTTCTTACCTAAAGTGCTCTAATCAATTCTAACTCGTGTCCTATGCGTGCACTACTCGTCCCTTACCTATGGTCCTATAGGCATTGGGACCTCTATTCTTTGGATGGTTCTAGACTCAGCTTAGGTTGCTCAAAAATTGTAAAACTGAGCGACATACAAAATATATTAGACTTTCACATAAGAGCAGATAAAGGCTCATCTTAGCCTCCACACATTAAGCAGCTAATGCACGCAAACAAATTGGCATGTTGATAGTTTTAACAGTTAAGGATATTGAATCCTATAGACATGATTTCTACGTGATTCTGGATTTTAAAGCATGCTGAAAGTTTATGGAAAGTATCTCTTGGTAATTCTATAATTTCATATCGATTTCAATTAGAGCATTTGAATCTATAGGCAAGTTATCTATGTGACTTATTCGACAGTTGACAACAGAAGCTCAGAATTATTACTTACTCCTATAGGCATTCTTTCTAGTGGTAATTAACAAGACGTTAGGCAGATTCTAGTTTTAGCATTTGGCACAAATGATAGTTATCCCTATGAGCACGTATTCTACTTTTGAAACTACCATTATAGACATGCATGTTAACTTGGCGATTGTGACAGTTGATTAAGGCCTAAAAACATGATTTCTAAGCAAACAGATGTGAGTATGCTGTAATTTAAACTAGATTATTGCATTCCCTATAGGCATGGTTTCTAGTCGTGTGAAGTAAAGTAAACAAGATATTCACAGAATTTGTTCGAGCCAAAATGAAATCCCTATAGGCAGGTTTTCTAATCATGTGAAGCAAAGTAAACAGAATTTTAAAAAAATTTGTTTGAGCCAAAATAAAATCCCTATAGGCAGGTTTTCTAACATGCTTGGCAGACTTAAACATTTGGACGGATTTTAGCACACAATTTCTGGGCATAAAACAAAACCTATGGGCATGTTATCTAACATAATAGTGAACACTTGTAGACATGTTATCTAACCTATAATAGCAGAAAGACCTATAGGCATGTTATCTAACACATAATAGAAGAAAGACCTATAGGCATGGTATCTAACACATAATAGTAGAAAGACCTATAGGCATGTTATCTACCCATTTCATACAGAATATCAAATAAGACTATTTCCCGATTTAGCCCCCAATTGTATTTATAAATAATTATTATAGACCAGAATCGAATGAATAAATTATAGAGTATGTAGACTATAGGAAGCCCGTAGCAGGCCCAACTACATCTGGATAGGCCAGGCCCTTCAATCCACAATATCTCCAAAACCAGTGTTCATAGAACCACAAAATGATTGACTCACTTCGGTTTTACAGCACAAGCATACCAAGCCCAGTCCTCTAGTGTGCCAGAGTTCCTAGGGATTCACGAACCCCGGGAAGTGCTCACACTAGAGTGAAAAGATCAGACCAATTCAAGGAAAAATTATGGACCAAATCCTGGTGTGTCAGAGTTCACAAGGGTCTCATATGAACCCAGAGCAGTGCTCACACCAGGAAGGCCAAAGGATAGTACTCAAATTAGTTTAGCAAAGATTTTTGGGATTTTAAAAAGTGCAGGGAAGGATTTGGAGTCAGGCTTAAGGGTGGAGTCACATACAAAAATAGAGATAAACATTTTGAAACTAATAAGTTAGAAGCTGATAAGTTTGAAACTTTAACAAGGGATCAAAACATGCTTCACACAAACAGTAAAGGATTCAGATTAAGAAAACATCACGCTGGTGATTAGTAAGAACTAATAGCAAGTGAGCACAAAATAATATGCTAACAGAAAAGATTAAAGGGGTACATGATAAACTGGTTTCAGGGAATGATATTGAACATGCTTAAGAACAACATTAAGTGCACGTAATTAAACAGGTTCCATTGATCAGTCTACTGAATTAAACAGGTCTAATATACATAGAGCAATGAGTCTAATAACAGTAGCATATTAAGAATTTAAAATGACAGAGGAGTGTAAGTGACTTACTAATTCTGATGAAACGGAAAAGGTTAAATAATGGGGTAATGAACATCAATAGCAGCAAGTGACAGTGCAGATTTCTGGCCTTGGCTTTCAGCTGACCATGAATCAACACAGAATAAAGTAGTATAAAGTTTTTAGTAGTGAAAGTAATTTCGAGTTCTCAGTCTTGTTCTAAGGGGAAATTGGGAGGGATTTAAATAACATTAGACTAGGGTACATAAACATGGAAATAATAAATTAACTAATTAAATAAAAAACTCATAACATTATTAAGGTAAGCCAGAAATAACAGTGCATAGACGCTTAAACTGTAGTCACGGTGATATAAGGAATCGGATAAGTCTGGGAATAAAAGAATCTTAAATTAAAGGCAAGAGTCATAAATAGATAGATAGAATCAGTAAGGAAAAATGAAATAAGAAGAGAAACCCAAATTTTAGGAGTAGGTAAAATTAATTGGAATAATCAAAGGAAAATCAAAATAACGTGCACATAGACAGATATAGGAAAACATTGAAGAAAAAAATGTTAACAAAAAATAAGAACCATAACATATCTGAGCCATAATTATAGGGTAAATAAAACTAGTCAGCAATATCACGAAAATATAATGAACATAGATAGATATACGGGAACATTAAGAAGATACTCAACCAAAATAGAATTAGAACAGATCTTAAAAACATCTGAGCCTAAATTTTAGGGCAAATGAGATTAGTCAGAAAATTTTTAACGAAAATTGCAAAAAAACATTCATAGACAGGTACACGGAAATATAAAGAAGTTTTTAACAAAAAAATAAGAAATTTTTTTAAGCAAATCTTAAAAGATCTAAACCCTAATTTTTGGGTAAATAAAAAATCAATAGAATGTCAGAGATTCGTACCCCAAATAGATGAAGAATGAACATAGATGAAAAAAAGGGGAAACTTCGAACCAGATTTGGTCCAGAATGGGGGAAATCGGCTTGCTGTGTTAGGCAAGCCACTATGTTATTCCATAATCGAGTAACCAGTAGCAAGACAAGATAAATAAGGTAAGAAGATCATCGATTAATTCCATATCTTGTTGGAAATCGAAGAGAGATTGGGGTGACGACGTTTAGGGTTTCAGAGGGGAGGAGAGGAGGGAGTTTAAGGACGGCCGGTTAGAGATAATCTTTAGGGTTAGGGGCAGTTAAGTTAAAAGGGGTGTGATGAATGTGGGTCGTTGATCTTTCAAGATCAACGGCCAGGATTAAAGGAGGGATCTGGGTTGGGTAAAATGGGGATTGGGTTACGGGTTCAGGTTATTTCGTTTGGGCTGTGGTATTTGGTTTAGGATTTAGGTAGCTTAGGTCCGAAAATGATTAAGAAAAATGGGCTATTATTTAAATACCCAATTAAATTAGTAATTAATTCGTAAAAAAATAATAAATAAATAGTAAAAGAATTATTTGTGCATAAAAATAGTTAATAACAATTATTTAACACTATAAAATATAAGAAGTTATTTTTTGCATAAATAAAGTAATTATAAGTATATATGGACTATTATTGCAAATGTACAATTTTAGCCTTTAAAATGCAAATGTAATTATAACAAATGCACCAAAAAAAATTTAAAACCTAATATGGATATAAATGATGAAGTTAGATAATAAAATATCACAAAATAGTTTGTGATGCAATTAATGAGTATTTATCTAATAAAATTTAGGAAAAACTTGATTCAAAGATCTTTTAAAATTATATAAAATCAGGAAAAATGCTTGTATGTGTTTATAAATCAAATGATGATGCATATGTACTATTTCGAAAGTATATATGTATATTTAAAATATATGAGGAAAAAATTGGGTATCAACAGTTGTACTGATACTGCACTCTGCACTTCCTATGGAGATTTAGGTGTCGGTCTGAGCTGATCCTGAGACTAGCTGCTGACTTCACTGCAAAGGAGACCCAAGGTAAATCCGCCGACGTCCACAGACTCTAGAGTCCTTGTAATGACCCGACCGATCGTTTTGGGAATTTAAGCTTCGTTTAGTGGCGTAAGGTCTTGAACAACTTAACATTGTGTATATCGACCTGCGTGCGTGGTTGGATTCAGTTACCGGATAATCCGGAGTCGAATTGGAAGGAAAAATTTCAAATTTTGAAGCTTAAGTGATGGGAGTTGACCGGAGGTTTGACTTTTGAGTAAACGGCCTCGGAATGAGTTTTGAGTGATGCCAACAACTTCATATGATGATTTTGGACTTAGGCACGTGTCCGGAATTGGTTTTGGAGGTCCATAGAGTAATTTGAGGTAATTCGGCGAAAGTTAGAATTTCGGCGATTTCGGCCGATAGGTGAAATTTTGATATCGTGCTCGGAATGGAATTTTGAGAGTGGCTGTAGGTCCGTTGTGTTATTTATGACTTGTCTAAAAAATTTGGCATCATTGCGGGTTGAATTGATAGATTTTGGCGCGAGTTTTGATATTTGAAGATTTGAAAATTTATAAGTTTGATTTTTGGTTTGATTCGTCGTTTCGACGTTGTTTTGTGTGATGTGAGACCTCGAGCGAGTCCGTGTTAGGTTATATGACTTTTTTGTGTGATTATACGGGGGCCTTGGGGGGGTTTCAGATGGGCTTCGGGTCAATTTTCTTCTATTCTTCACCGATGTTTACTGACCAAAAATGTGCTATGCGATCACGAGTGGGGTGATGCGATCGCATAGAGTAAAAATTGGGCGGGTCACAGAACACTATGCGATCGCGTCTATTCCTTCACTACTGATTCGATTGGGTAAGTGTTCTTCGACTACAATTAAATATATTCCATGATTTTATCTTTATTTTCGTCATTTAATTTGTGTTTTGAGTTGAGGAAAATGTTGGTTTTCGAAGAAAATTTCTAAAATGAAAAATCGTGATTTGAGGGTCCAAATGGTATCGGAATTTGATAAATTATGTATGGTTGAACTCGTATTGGAATGGGTATTCTGATTTTGTAAAATTTGTCGGGTTCTGAGGTGCGAGCCCGGGGGTCGACTTTTGGGTCGATTTTTATATTTTTGTAAAGATTGAAACTTTATTATCCGGAATAGTTCCTTACAAGTTTTATGTGTATTTTGAATTGTTTTAGTTGATTTTGAGCCGTCCGGAGGTCTTTTCGCCCGAGAAGTTTATTTTAGAGTACCGGGTTGTCGTCTTCGAGGTAAGTATCTTGCCTAATCTTGTGTGGGGGAATTATCCCTTAGGATTTGAGTCTTCTATGTTGATTGTAGTCCGTGTACGCGAGGTGACGAGTGCGTGCTCGAACTTATTTGTGGAAAGTTGACCCTTTAGGAATCTTAGGTCCTTATATTCGCCGAGTATGAATTGTCCTTGGCATGATTGAATTTCCTAATTTCTAGTTTCATCTTTATTTGCTTAAATGTAGAATTTCTTACTTTTGGAATTTACTCCTATTTCCTATTTGACTCCAATTGACTTATCTGAAGATTTTATTTCCTTGTTACTGTCATCCTATGTCTTCTTAACTGCCTATCTCTAATTGTAATTATCTTCATCTCATTCTATAGTGGTTTGGTCTTAACTGAGGTTATGATTATTTTCACGTTGCTTGTCCTTAAATGAAATTGTTAAATACCCTTGAAACTGCCGACCTTAAAGGAAGTTTGGATAAACTATACCTTTGTTGACTTGCCCGTAAATAGAGTTATCGGATTCGTGTTGATTTCTTGTTGTTCACCCGTGCATTTAGGTGCGACTGCTACATGCTATTTTCCTTCCTTGTTGAGAGGTTCTTAATATGCCTAGCTTTCCTTATTATGTTAATTTCTCGTGAACTAGTTTTGCCTATTTTTTGATCGAAGGTTCTTGAGTTGATGTATTTGTTGTATCTTGAGTTGTTACCATTGTTGTTTTTTCACTTGTTGTGGTAATGCACGAGGTTTCTTCCGTATGGTTGTTGATATGGGGATTTGCACGAGGTTTCCGCCATGCCGTGTTTACTATTGATATTGCACATGCGGCGTGACAAGGCGGGATATGATATTGAGGGTTGCGCATGTGGCGAGACAAGGTGGGAACATACTTATGCACGTGTGGCGAAACAAGGCAGACATATACTTTACTATTGCACACGTGGCGAGGCAAGGTAGGCTATGTCAGGGATTGTTTGTGATACTTGTGTTGGCTTGGGGGCATTCCTTGTTACTGATATTGTGTACTGGAACATTTACTGTGTGAGTTTATTCGCGTGGATCAATTTCCATGATTCCTAACCTAAATCTGGTCCTTAGAATTCAAATTTGGGTGGAAGATTTGGGAAATATTTGATAAACATTATAGTAATTATTGAGTTTTGATTGGGTTTTTGACCCCCGTTTTGAGAGATTATCATATGTTTAGACTCGTGAATGAATGGGTGTCCGGAAAATATAATTTTTACCCAATTTCGAGATGTGGGCCCGGGGAACTTTTTGGGCGAATTTCCTAATTTCGCGTATTAGCTTCAAATTTATTAGTTATTTTGTTTCCTTGTGATGATATTTACACTATGCAATCAAATTGTCTAGATTTGGGCCACCCGAAGTTGGGTACTCGTGGCAAGAGCGTGGTATTGAGTTGATTAGCGTAGTCAAGGTAAGTATCTTGCCTAACCTTGTGTGGGGGAACTACCCCTTAGGATTGAGTCTTCTATGTTGATTGTAGTCCACGTACGCGAGGTGACGAGTGTCTACTCGAACTTATTTGCAAATAGGTTGCCTTTAGGGATTTTGGGTCCTTATTTCCCCTGTATATGAATTGAACTTCTTATATCTGAATTCCTGATTTCTAGTCTCACCTCCTCCTGCTCAAATTAGAAGTGCTTGCCTAGCATTCCTTGTTTATTATTTGATCTTAATTGACTTAAATGAATACTTTGCCTTTTCTACCGTATACTATATCTTCCTTCATACAATATCTATGTGACTAAAACTAGCATAATCTTGCCCGATAAATGTCTAACAAGTAATTGGAATATCTATACGTTGGTCAAGCATGGCCGTGAGTCGTACATTATGATTTAAATGATTTTTCTCTTAAGTACTACTTAGGTTAAATTGATGACCGCCCATGTTGATGGTATATTTTGTTGCTGCCTAATTACTGAGCATTTGTTCAAACTGAGTTTATTTGGTGAAGCTAATTGTCTAAGTGAGATTGGTTATAGTTGATTTCCTTGCCGGAATGATTTGGTTTCTTGGTGGAGAACTTGAATATATAGAACCGTTGCTATATTTGTCTTATTTCCCCCTCGTTATGCTGTTTTCTCTTTGTGCTTGGCATTTCTTTCAGTGGCTACTTCTTATGAGTGAGTTTTTACCATTTTTGTGATTTAAGTCTTTGTATTGATTTGCTCATCGCACTTTAAATTCGGTCTTATTTGCTTTTACACCGGTTATGGCAATATATGTTATTTCTGTCGCATTCTGGTTGTTTTCCTCAGTGGCTGCATTGCATATTTAAATTGGGACTACGGACAGAGATCCGAGAGCTTTCCCCATGTACTGCATTGCATATTTAAATTGGAACTACAGACAGAGATCCGAGAGCTTTCCCTCTGTACTGCACTGCATATTTAAATTGGGACTACGGACAGAGATCCGAGAGCTTTCCCTCTGTACTGCACTGCATATTTAAATTGGGACTACGGACAGAGATCCGGGAGCTTTCCCCCTTTAATGCATCGTATATTTAAACTGGGATCCGGGAGCTTTCCCCCTGTACTGCATCGCATATTTAAATTAGGACTACAGACGAGATTCCGAGAGCTTTCCCCCTATACTGCATTACATGACAAATTCTGTGTTGCGGACTGAGTTCCGGTGGTTTTATCATTGAGGAGATATGGATCGAAGAATATATATATATATATATATATCGACTTCTATTTCGAAAGTATAATTGAAAATTATTTGTCTTGCAGAAAAATGATATTTGAAAGAGCAGTATTTGGAAATTTATATTTTGAACATCACATATTTTGGTGATATTTGAAAGAGCAGTATTTGGGAAAGTATATTTTAATCATCACATATTTTGATGATATTTGAAAGAGAAGTATTTGGGAAAGTATATTTTGAACATCACATATTTTAATGATATTTGAAAGAGCAGTATTTGGGAAAGTATATTTGAACACCACGTATTTGAAGAGACTATGTTTTAAAGATTTTTCTTTATAAAAACACAAATATATAAATATACATTCAAAGCAAGTATGTTTCAAAGAAGAAATTTCTCTATTTCGAAATGATTATATCTTTAAATTTTTCAAAATGAACTCACGATTTAAAGGTTTTCACTCGAAGGTTTGACGAGTTTTATTGAGTTTATTGGCTAAGGCCTGACGTGAATAAATTGATGCAGTGCTGAGTTGCTAGTGCTTTTATTGGGTTGTGATTTCCGCCATTTGGATTGCAGTCTTTCCATTCTCTTTGCGTACTTCTATTATACTGTCCGTTGATCGTAATTATTGAGTTTTCTTCCATATTATTCGATCGTATGTTAATTACATTGAGAAATCTTTAGACAGATAATTTGTTTCGGTCATTTATACATCTATGCCTTTTTATTTATTAGATCGGTGGTGTCTTGACTAGTCCTCGTCACTACTTCACCAAGGTTAGGCTTGATACTTACTGGGCACCGCTATGGTGTGCTAATACTACACTTCTGCACATTTTTGTGTGCAGCTTCAGGTTATTGTTGTTAGTAGCTGCGCAGATCATTTGTGAGGAGACTCAAGGTAACCTGCTGCTGCATTCGCAGGCTTCAGAGTCACCTTTTTGTTTTATTTCTATTCAATTGTACTTACTTATTCCTAGACAGTTGTATTTAGATTTGACAGAAAGATTATGTAGAGCTTATGACTTGTATTTACCGGGTTTTGGGAAATTGTAAACTCTATCAAGAATTCTATTTCAAAATTTTTAAAATTCCTTTACTATTGTTGTTGTTCAGTGGTAATGTTAGGCTTACCCAGTCCCTAAGACTAGGTGCCATGACGATACCCAACGGAGGAAAATTTGGGTCGTGACAAGTTGGTATCAGAGCTCTAGGTTCATAGGTGCTACGAGTCATAAGCGAGTTTGGTAGAGTCTTGCGGATCGGTATGGAGATGTCTGTACTTATCTTCGAGAGGCTACGGAACCATTAGTTTCACTTCTTTCATTCCCATCGTGCGAGTTTATTAATCTTGAAGGTTGAAATTACCGTTCCATTCTCTCACCAATGGTGAGGACACGAGCTGCGGTTCCTGATGATATTACCCGAAGCAAACGTCGCAAGGGTCAGAGACAGAGGCCAACGAGGAGCACGTGTCGCAGTTAAGATTCCTAGCAGAGAAGCCGTTGGGGATTCGCCAGTAGTTCTAGTTGGGGGACAGGTACTGGGGGCGCCTGTTACTATCTCGGACTTCAGGAGACCTGAGCGCAGTTTTGAGTACAATTGGTATATCGACTCAGGCAGGGTTGATTTTTGTGCATCAGTTGCTTCACAGATATGGGGAGGACTTCAAACTCCCAGCGTCTACACTCTAGAGCAACGACAACATATTGGTCAAGTTCCAGTTGTCATGGCAGCACGACATGTGGTTTCAGTTCAACCCGTGGTTAGGACAGTAACATCGGAGGTAGAGCACCTTGGGATTTAGAGGTAATGGAAGTACCACCCTTCTATCTTTCAGTGGATTGGAGGCGGGTAATGCCCGGGTTTTCTGGAGGAGTGTCACCATATTCTTCGTATTTTGGGTATTGTGGAGACGAGCGGGATTGCTTTTGTCATGTCTCAGGTCTAGAGTAGTGGGTTAAGCAGTGGGGACGGCATATGAGTTGGGGAAACCTATCCGAGTTAGCTTCACTAGCATGGATTTCAATTTTCAGAGATGTTTTGAGAGAGGTTGCACCTCAGTTCCGTCGGTATATACGGCGCGCAGAGTTTGAGCAGTTGCGTCAGGCGCTATGTCACTATTGGAGTATGCCGTTAGATTCAGTGAGTTGGCCAGATATACACCTCACTTGATTGCTTAAGTTAGGAGGCGAGTCCATAGATTCATTGAGGGACTCAGGCATGGTATAGAATTTTGCGTCGACCAGTTCAGTTGCATTACCAGCTTTGTATGGGAGCGTTTCAGGTACTCATGGGTCTCAGAGGATCCGTATTGTATGTTTTCCACAGCCACATCGGCAGAGAGATTGTTTCGATGTGGAGAAGTTAGCCGCAGGGTAAGAGATTGTTCCAGGATTCAGGTAGAAGAGTTATGTTAGGGTGTTCAGGTGGATAGAAGGCGCCTAAGAGGGGTAGGCCCGACCCGTTGATGTGTTGCATACAGTAGGCTAGAGGCCGTCGTGTTAGATATCATCACCCAGGTATGACTTGATGTCCTAAAGTGGGGTACCATTGTATTTCACTATAGTCCTGTTGGTCAGGACGAGTTTCCATTATTTGTTATTTCATTTAAGAGTGAGTTTCACGTGTTGCACTCTATTTTTGTGCTTTCTCTTGTTGGGAGATTCTATGAGTAGTAGCTGTGTCTATCATGTTTTATTCATCCTTACTAGTGGTGAAACTGGAAGTGAGTCCATGTCGTCCTTCGTGGTAAGCTTTATGTGATTCTCCAGAGTATTTTGCTTTCAAGCTGTGATTTGATACTCCATTGAGATGTGAGTAAGTGAGCGCTATAATTTTGTTAGCCGAGATGAATTAGTGGGAGATCTCTATTGGTATGATATATATTCGACATGTGTCGTAGAGTTGAGGGCGAGACCCTCGTGATTGATTTGATATGTTTGGATCGGGCTGAGTGCCGCGGTGGAATTTTTATCAGGATGACCTTGTGATTTGTTCATATGCTTTACTTCTTTCTTGTTAAACAACTTTTGGTAAGTCAGTATTGATAGAGAGTTATGCCAATGGGCTTGTTTGATAGTACCTTTATATGCTTCTATATTTCATACTCAGTCATTTCTTTATGTGCTTCTTTAGTTTAGTTTTCGGAATGTGTGCTCGGTGGTGTTAGTTGTGACTCGGTGATTCAGGTGTCTAATGATGAGTCCTTCGTGTTTATTGCATCATTAGCGGTATTATGGGATTTGGAAACAGAGTTCTTCCATATGTGGGACTAATTGCCAATGTTAAGTTGATTTCGGGCAGTTGTTGTGATCAAAAGTGCTATTGAGCCTATGTGTGATGTGCTATGTTGTGTGGCCTTGCCTTATGGGCGTAGACCGAGTTGATACAGCTGGTTGAGGCTAATGTCGGATATGAATTTATAATCGGGACTTTTGGAAATGAGTAGAAAGTGAGGAATTGAGGTATGAGGCTTATCGATGATGATGAGAAGGCTATATGGCAGTTGTGATGGTATTATCAGGATTATATAGGCTGGGGTGACGTGGGATCACCCGCGGGTGTGTGTTGGAAATGCGCAATCAGCGATTGGATGAGTTCAAAGTGAATCTTAGCATGTTTGAGGACGAACGTTTGTTTAAGAGGGGGAGATTGTGATGACCCAAAAGGTCATCCCGTATATTCTATATAATTCTATGTTCTAAGGTCGTGAAAACCTCTTTCTATCTCACCTCGACTTGCGTGCATAGTCCGGGCGTGTAGCCGGGAAGCCTTTATGTGAAAAACTAAGAAAAATAATAATTTTTATTAGAAATTTGAATAAAGTTGAATTCAGTCAACGTTTTTAGTAAACGAACTCGGACCCGTGATTTGGCGGTCCAGGAGGGTCCGTAGGAAATATGGGACTTGGGCGTATTCCCGGAATCGAATTCCGAGGTCCCAAGTCCGAGAAATGAAATTTTAAAGAAAATTGTTTTCTGAAAAATTTAAAGGTTTTTGAAAATGAAATTTTAGGTTAGACCTGTGATATCGAGATCGTATTATGGTTCCGGAGCCCGGTACAGGTTCGATATGATTTATATGTTTTATCTTTGAAATTCGGTATGAAACGGACTTAGTTTGACGTGATTCGGACCTTTAATGCAAAACTTAATGTTTATACAAGCTTTGAGGAATTTCATGGACTTTTAGTTTAATTCATCGTTTTAGTTTTGTTTTATGTGGTTTGAAACCTCGAGCGAGTCCATGTTAGGTTATATGACTTGTGTGTGTGGTTGGACGGGGTCCCGGGGGCCTCGGGTACGTTTAGGATGCTCATCGGATGTTATTAGCACTTAGGAGACAACTGAACCATTGCTGGTTCTGGTGTCTCGCACCTGCGATGGATCTTCCGCAGGTGCGGACACGTAGGTGTGGCGAGGAGCTCGCAGGTGCGGATTTGGCCTAATCACCCAATCCTCGCAGGTGCGGCCATTTGACCGCAGGTGCGACCCCAGGCCTTTTAATGGGTTTTCGCACCTGCGATGGTATTTCTGTAGGTACGGTCCCAGGGGCGCAGGTGTAGATATTGCTGGGCAATTAAATCAGATTAGAGGGCTTAAGCCTATTTTCACCATTTCGAATTTTGGAGCTCGGGAAGGGCAATTTTTGAAGACTTTTGCACCTGGGTAACTTGGGTAAGTGATTTCAAACCTACTTAGATAAATTTACATGATTCCTAACTTAAATCTAGTCCTTATAATTCAAATTTTGGTGGAATATTTGGGAAAAATTTGATAAACTTTATAGACCAAATTATTGAGTTTTGATTGGGTTTTTGACCCCCGTTTTGAGAAATTTTCATATGTTTAGACTCGTGAATGAATGAGTGTCCAGAAAATATAATTTTTACCCGATTCCGAGTCGTGGGCCCAAGAAACCTTTTGGGCGAATTTCCTAATTTCGCATATTAACTTCAAACTTATTACTTATTTTGTTTCCTTGTGATGATATTTACACTATGCAATCGAATTGTCTAGATTTGGGCCACCCGGAGTTGGGTACTCGTGGCAAGAGCGTGGTATTGAGTTGATTAGTGCAGTCAAGGTAAGTATATTGCCTAACCTTGTGTGGGGGAACTACCACTTAGGATTGAGTCTTCTATGTTGATTGTAGTCCGCGTACACGAGGTGACGAGTGTATACTCGAACTTATTTGCAAATAGGTTGCCTTTAGGGATTTTGGGTCCTTATGTCCCCCGTATATGAATTGAACTTGTTATATCTGAATTCCTGATTTCTAGTCTCACCTCTTCCTGCTCAAATTAGAAGTGCTTGCCTATCATTCCTTGTTTATTATTTGATCTTAATTGACTTAAATGAAGACTTTTCCTTTCCTACCGTATACTATATCTTCCTTCATACAATGTCTATGTGACTAAAACTAGTATAATCTCGCCCTATAAATGTCTAACAAGTAATTGGAACATCTATACGTTGGTCAAGTATGCCCGTGAGTCGTACATTGTGATTTAAATGATTTTTCTCTTAAGTACTACTTAGGTTAAATTGATGATCACCCATGTTGATGGTATTCTTTGTTGCTGCCTATGTATTGAGCATCTGTTCAAACTAAGTTTATTCGGTGAAGCTAATTGTCTAAGTAAGATTGGTTATAGTTAATTCCCTTGCCGGGATGAGTTGGTTTCTTGGTTGCGAACTTGAATATATAGAATCGTTGCTATATTTGTCTTGTTTTCCCCTCGTTATGCTATTTTCTCTTTGTGCTTGGCATTCCTTTCAGTGGTTATTTCTTATTAGTGAGTTTTTACAATTTTTGTGATTTAAGTCTTTGTATTGATTTGCTCATCGCACTTTGCATTCGGTCTTATTTACTTTTGCGCCGGTTGTTGCAATATATGTTTTTTCTGTTGCATTCTGGTTGTTTTCCTCAGTGGCTGCATTGCATATTTAAATTGGGACTACAGACAGAGATCCGGGAGCTTTCCCCCTATACTACACTGCATATTTAAATTGGGACTACGGACAGAGATCCGAGAGCTTTCCCACTGTACTGCATCGTATATTTAAATTGGGACTACAGACAGAGATTCGGGAGCTTTCCCCCTGTACTTCATCGCATATTTAAATTGGGACTACGGACGAGATTCGGGGAGCTTTCCCCCTGTACTGCATTGCATGACAAATTCTGAGTTGCGGACTGAGTTCCGATGGTTTTATCATTGAGGAGATTTGGATCGAAGAATATAAATATGTAAATATATATTGAAAAGTATAGCTGAAAAGAAATTATCTCCAGGAAAAGTTATGTCTGAAGGACTTCTATTTCGGAAGTATAATTGAAAAGTATTTGTCTTGCAGAAAAATAATATTTGAAATAGCAGTATTTGGGAAAGTATATTTTGAACATCACATATTTTGGTGATATTTGAAAGAGCAGTATTTGGGAAAGTATATTTTGAACACCACATATTTTGATGATATTTGAAAGAGCAGTATTTGGGAAAGTATATTTCGAATATCACATATTTTGGTGATATTTGAAGGAGCAGTATTTGGGAAAGTATATTTGAACACCACGTATTTGAAGAGATTATGTTTTAAAGATTTCTCTTTATACAAAAATAAATATATAAATATACATTCAGAGAAAGTATGTTTCAAAGAAGAAATTTCTCTATTCCAAAATGATTATATCTTTAAAGTTTTCAAAATGAACTCACGATTTAAAGGTTTTCACTCGAAGGTTTGACCAATTTTATTGAGTATATTGGCTAAGGCCTGACGCGAATAAATTGATGTAATGCTGAGTTGCTAGTGCTTTTATTGGGCTGTGATTTCCACCATTTGGATTGTTTTCTTTCCATTCTCTTTGCGTACTTCTATTATGTTGTCCGTTGATCATAATTATTGAATTTTCTTCCGTATTATTTGTAACGACCCGAGCGGCCGTTTAGGGCTCTAGCGCGCCATTCAACTATTTGAGGTCATGAGCTGCTTCGTTTCAGGTGTTATGACTCGTAGGTGTGGTCGGTGTTGAACTTCGGGAAGTTCGGAGTCAAATTGGAAGGAAAATTCTCATTTCGTAAGGCTTATGTTGGAAGGATTGACTAAGATTAGAATTTTGAGTAAACGACCTCGGAATCAGGATCTGAAGGTTCCAGCAGGTTCGTATGATGATTTTGGACTTGGGCGTATGTCCGGATCGGGTTTTGGATAGCCCGGGAGCATTTCGGCGTATATTGTGGAAGTTAGTATTTTAGAAGAATTTCGTAAGTTTGGGTTGGAAGGCATCTCAGTGTTATAGAGGTCCATTTGGGATTCCCAGTCTGGGAATAGCTCCGTATGGTGATTCTGGAGTTGGGAGCGCGATCGGAAGTGAATTCGGATGTCCAGAGTTCATTTTGAAGTCATTTGGCTAAAGATAGAAATTTGAAGGTTTTTGAGAAGTTTGACTTTTTGATATCGGTGTCGGATTCCAATTCCGAAAGTTGGAGCAGGTCCGTAATGTCGAATATAACTTGTGTGCAAAATTTGGGGTCAATCGGACATGATTTGATAGGTTTCGACATCAGATGTAGAAGTTTAAAATTTCAAAGTTCATAAAGCTTGAATTGGAGTGCGATTCATGATTTCGACGTTGTTTGATGTGATTTGAGGCCTCGAGCGAGTTCGTATCATGTTTTGGGACATGTTGGTATAATTGGTTAAGGTCCCGAGGGTCTCAGGTTGATTTCGGAAGGTTAAATGAATGGATTTAGGACCAAAATAGTTGTTGAAAATTCTGCAGCAAATCTGTTTTGGGACAGCAATTTATGTATCGAAGAGCTAACTTTGGAAGCGTATATATAGGAATCTATAAGGAACCTGAAAATTTTCAAAATGAAAAAGTTGTATACCTTGAAGTCTAGTTTTCAGAACATTAAACCATTTGTCATTTGGAGTTTTTTGCATAAAGTTATGACCAATTGAAGATGGCTGGTGGAGCAGTTTCGCCAGAATTTTCTGATGCATGAAGCTAACTTTAGAAGCTCATATCTCGAAATATATAAAGTGTTATATGGTGTACAACCTATCAAATTAAATATCTTCGAGTCTAGTTTCTAAAAATTCAAACGGTTTGTTATTTGGATATTTATACAAGGAATTATGGGTGTTTTAACAGAAGGTGTTTAACTAGGGAAAATTGTAATAGGATGTACAACCTGCACATCACAAGCGCAAGGTACAACTCGATGAAGCATGGGCAGATTGTTTTAAACACGAATTTTGGCCCATTTCTTTCATTTGGCTTGGATGATTTGGGAGAGATCAAGGAGGGATTTTCACCAAGCAACACAAGGTAGGTGATGTCTTCCTATTTTTGAGTTAAATATGTGATCTTACATGGATTTAGACATGGAAAATTTGTATAAATTTGGGATTTTTGGGGAAAACCTAGAACTTGGAATTTTGGAATTTTACCATGAATTTGCGCACAAAAATTGTAACAAATTGTATATTTGAGTTAGTAAAGTTATGAGTAGAATTTATCTTCGAGAAATTTTAGAATTCGGGCACGTGGGTCCGGGGGCATTTTGGTCAATTCCTTGAGCGGAGATGGGAGTTTATATAATCTGAATTTTTAACAAATATTTGAGTATATTTTCATTGGTTTATCATTATTTGAATAGTTTGGGGGCGTTGCGCATCCATTGAAGTCGACATAGAGGTTTGGAAGCCGGGTATGAATCTTTGGAGCGAGGTGAGTCTCCTTTCTAACCTTGTAAGAGGGAATTGTCCCCATAGGTTCTACGTGCGGTGTGTAATTGTTTTGGGGGCTACGTGCGTACAAAGTGACGAGAGTCTGTACGTAGCGACTATTATATCATGTCGGGTAGTTTTAGGACTCACGAGCATGCCATTACGTGCCTTATGTGTATCTTTAGCCAAACTTTGAGTTGCTTTTTACCTTTGAACCAGTATGCTTATTATCTTTGAACTAGTATGCAAATGGTAGAGAGTTGCCTCTGAATTTCTAGTGAGTTAATCCTTGTTACAAGTATAGCCTCTACTGAGCTTATTGATAAATCCGATATATATATATATATAAGAGTCAGCACTTGAGTCACATGTATGATTCGCGATCGAGTGAAGCTTTATGTTAATTATATATAAGAGTCAACACTTGAGTCGCAAATATGATTCGCGATCGAGGGAAGCTTTATGTTAATTATATATAAGAGTCAGCACTTGAGTTGCAGGTATGATTCGCGATCGAGGGGAGCTTTATGTTAGTTATGTATAAACGTGTCAGCACCCGAGTCGCAGGTATGATTCGCGAGCGGCGGAAGCTTTATGATTAATTTGTAAGAATGCACATATGGGAAGGGTCGTTCGATCCTCGGTAGTGCACAATTTATTTTTATTGTTGGTTCGGGCCAAATGACCCTCGGCATATATACATATTTATATATACATATGCCATACCCCTTGTGACTTAAATTGTTAAATTGATTTAAGGATATAGATTGTTAAATAATTTCGTGAATAAGGACTTGACAGATATTTGGGGAAAAATAAAAGAGAAACTATTTATTCACTCATTTTTTTGAAATTACTCGGAATTTTGTGCCTCATATATATATTTTGTTGCTTAACTAGCTTCACATGCCTACTGCTTTCATCATATTCTGTCCCATTTATATTATTGGACCTTAGTGAGTGTCAAGTCGACCTCTCGTCACTACTTCTTCGAGATTAGACAGGATACTCACTGGGTACATATCTGTTTATGTACTCATGCTACACTTGTTGTGCATTTTGTTGCACAGGTACCTTCATAGCACATTGATTGACTTGGAGACTTATACGGGCTGCATTTATCCGGGGACGTTCCGCAGCTAACAGAGTTTCCCTCCTATGTATTTATACCTTATGTTGAGCCTTTGTCCAATTTGTTCCTCGGGCAAGCGATATATAATTGTATAAATTCTTAGAAGTTGCTTATGTACTTGTGACACCGGGTTCTGAGATATGTATTGGGATATAATTGCTTAAATGTAATCTTTTAAACCATTGTTTTTAATTAACAGACTTTTATTTGGTTATTATATAATGAAGTGAAAGGAAGTGTTTTCATAAATGTTTTTAAACGGAAAGTTATTTCGATTAGTTAATGTTTTGGCTTGCCTGACCTTGTTTCCGGCACCATCACGACCTTAGGGATTTTGGGCCATGACATTATTCGATCATATTGTTAATTACATTGAGAAATCTTTAGACAGATAGTTTGTTTCGGTCATTTATACATCTATGCCTTTTTACTTATTAGACCGGTGGTGTCTTGACTAGTCCTCGTCACTACTTCACCGAGGTTAGTGTTGATGCTTACTGGGCACCGCTGTGGTGTGCTCATACTACACTTCTGCACATTTTTGTGTGCAACTTCAAGTTATTGTTGTTGGTAGCTGCGCAGATCATTGTTGAGGAGACTCAAGGTAACCTGCTGCTACGTTCGCAGACTTCGGAGTCACCTTCCTGTTTTATTTCTATTCAACTGTACTTACTTATTCCTAGACAATTGTATTTAGATTTGATAGAAGGATTTCGTAGAGCTTATGACTTGTATTTACCGGGTTTTGGGAAATTGTAAACTCTGTCAAGAATTCTATTTCAAAAATTTTAAAATTCCTTTATTATTGTTGTTGTTCAGTGGTAATGTTAGGCTTACCTAGTCCCTAAGACTAGGTTCCATCACGATACCCAACGAAGGGAAATTTGGGTCGTGACATAATTTGATGTAGAAGTGGTTGAAGTTGTTGAGTCATTACATGTACGTGTGTATATTTACATGTCGGATTGTTTGTGTTCTATTCAGTCTTTGTGTTACTTCATGGTTTTTAGCTGATACTTCTTGTTTTCCTTCTTTATCGAATTCACTGTCTTGTTAGCTATATTGCGTAGCCTTTATGTGTATATCATTATTTTCCTTGATTCCTATATTGATACTTTTTCAGTTTTATTAGACCAGTGGGTGTCTTGACTAGTCCTTGTCACTACTTCACCGAGGTTAGTCTTGATACTTACTGGAAACCGCTGTGGTGTGCTCATACTACTCTTCTGCATATTTTTGTGCAGATTCCAGGTTTTCGCATAGCCGACCGATTGATTGTTAGTAGTGCGGTTGCTGTTGTGGAGACTCAAGGTAAAACTGCTTCAGCATTCGCGGTTTCAGATTCACCATCTTATATTTCTATTTGCACTGTTGTACTTATTTCTGAACAATGGTATTACTAGGAGTTTTAGTGTAATTGCTTTAAAGCTTATGACTTGTACTACCAGGTTTTGGGAATATACAATGTGTAAAGAATTATTTATTTCAGAAAAATATTAGATTCTATTAATTATTGTTGTTGTTCCATGAATATTAGGCTTATCTAGTCCTTAAGACTAGGTGCCATCACGATACCCAACGGAGGGAAATTTGGGTCGTGACAAGTTGGTATCAGAGCCCTAGGTTCATAGGTTCTACGAGTGATAAGCGAGTTTAGTAGAGTCTTGCGGATCGGTACGGAGATGTCTATACTTATCTTCGAGAGGCTATGGAACTATTAGGATAACTTCACTTCCTTCATTCCTATCGTGCGAGTTCATTGATCTTAAAGTTTGAAATTTATCATTCTATTCTCTCACAGATGGTGAGGACGCGAGCTGCAAATCCTGAGGATGTTACCCTCGAAGCAGATGCCACCAGGGCAGAGGTAGAGGCAGAGGCTGATGAGGGGCACGTGCCGCAGCTATGCACCTGCCAGAGCAGCCATTGAGGAGCCGCCAGCAGTTCCAGTTGGGGGGCAGGCACCGGAGGCGCCTGTTGTTACACCCGGATTTCAGGAGACCTTGGCATAGTTGTGGGATATAATTGGTACCTTGACTCAGGCGGGGTTGATTACGAGTGCACCAGCTATTTCAAAGAGCGGGGGAGGAGCTCAGACTCCCGTCGTCCACACTCCAGAGCAGCGGGATCATGTTGGTCAGGTTCCAGGTGTTATGGAAGCACAGCTTGTGGTCCTAGTTGCACCCGTGGTTAGGGCAACAACATATGAGGAAGAACAACTTAGACTTGAGAGGTACAAGAAGTACCACCCTCCTACCTTCAGTGGATTGGTGACAGATGATGCCCAAGGTTTCCTGGAGGGTGTCACCGCATTCTTCACACTATGGGTATTGTGGAGACGAGAAGGGTTGCTTTCGTTACATTTTAGCTCAGGGGAGCGGCTTATCAGTGTGGCAGGCATATGAGTTGGGTAGCCCGGCCGAGTCAGCTTCACTTACATGGGGTCAGTTTTCAGAGATGTTCTTGAGCAAGTTTGTACCTCAATCCCTCCGAGATGCATGGTGCGCGGAGTTTGAGCGGCTGTGCCAGGGCACTATGTCAGTATCAGAGTATGCTGTGAGATTTAGTGATTTAGCCAGGCATGCACCTGCTTTGGTTACTATAGTTAGTAAGTGTGTTCGTAGATTCATTGAGGCCCTCAGAGCGTGTTCGTAGATTCAGTGAGGGCCCCAGGCATGATATTCGGTTCTGCATGGCTCGGGAGTTAGAGTCGGATGTTTCATTTCAGAAGGTGGTAGGGATTACTCGCAGAGTTGAGGGCATGCTGGATCTTGAGAGAGGTGACAAGCGGGGCTGTGAGAGGGAGGACAGACGAGGTCAGGAGAGAGAGGGCAGAGAGGTGAGTAGGCCTCGTAGGCCGGAGAGATCTACTGGTCCTTATTATGGAGGCAGGTTACGACACGGTAGAGGTTTTGTGGGTCAACAAGTTCAATTTGCATTACCAGCTTCGCATGGAGTTTCAGGTACTCATGGGTCTCAGAGTATTCGTACCACACAATTTCCACAGCCACGTCAGCAGAGTGGTTGTTTTGAGTGTGGAGATATCAGCCATAGGGTGAGAGGTTGTCCCAGGCTCCGGCAGATGTGTTACAGCAGGGCATTCAGGTGAGTAGAGGGCGCCCAAGAGGGGGAGGCCCGACCTGTTGATGTGTTTCGTATAGTAAGATGGAGGTCATTGTGCCAGATGTTATAGTACATGTATGTTTTGTTTTGTTACAGTGGGGCACCATTTGTAATTCATTATAGCTCTATTGTCCGGGACGAGTTCCCTCATTTGTTGTTTCATTTATGAGTGAGTTACATGCTTTGCACTCTATTTTTCATGCTTGCTCCTATTGGGAGATTCTATGAGTGGTAACCCGTGTCTATTGCTATTTTATTCATCATTGAAAGTGGTGAGACTAGAAGTGAGTCCTTGTTGTTCATCATGGTAGGCTTAATGTGATTTTCCTAAGTATTTTGCTTATGAGCTATGATTTGATACTCCATCGAGATGTGAGTTTAGTGAGCGTTATGATTTTATCACCCGAGATGAGTTAGTGGGGAATTTCAATTGGTATGATATATTTTCGGTATGCGATTTAGAGTTGAGGGAGAGGTCCTCGTGATATTTGTGATTTAATATGTTTGGACCGGGCTGAGTACCGAGGTGGAAATTTTATCAGGATGGGATCCTTGTGATTTGTTCATATGCTTGCTTCTTCCTTGTTATTTTGCTTTTGTAGGACAATATTGATAGAGAGTTGTGCCTATGGGCTTGTTTGATAGTCCCTTTATATGTTTCTATTTTCATATTCAGTCATTTTGTTATGTGCTTCTTTAGTTTAGCTTGCGGGATGTGTGCCCGATGGTGTTAGCGGTGGCTCGGTGATTCGGGTGTCTAATGATGAGGTCTTCGTGTTTATTGCATCATTATTCAGTATTATGGGGTTTGGAAACCGAGTTCTTTCAGATGTGAGGTAAAATGCCAATGCTGAGTTGATTTTGGGCAGCCATTGTGATCCAAGTGTTATTATGAGCCTATGTGTGACGTGCTATATTGTGCGGTCGTGCCTTATGGGTATAGTCATGAGTTAATGCAGCTGGTTGAGGCTAATGTCGTATATGGATTCAGAATCGGGTTTTGTGGAAATGAAGAGAAGGTGAGAATTTGAGGCCTGAGGCTTATTAGTGTTAGTGGAAAGGCTAAATAGCAGTTGATAAGGTGTCGTAAGGATTATGTAGATTGGGGTGATGTGGGATCACCTGCGGGTGTATTTTGGAAGTGTGCATTCAGTGATTGGATGAGTTTGAGGCGAATCTTGGTACGTTCGAGGACGAATGTTTGTTTTAAGAGGGGGAGAATGTAACGACCCGACCAGTCATTTTGGGAATTTAAGCTCCATTCGGTGCCGTAGGGTATGAACAGCTTCATATTGTGTATATCAACCTGCATGCGTGGTTGGATTCAGTTACCGGATAATCCAGAGTCGAATTGGAAGGAAAAATTTCAATTTTTGAAGATTAAGTGATAGAAGTTGATCGGAAGTTTGACTTTTGAGTAAACGGCCTCAGAATGAATTTTGGGTGATGCCAACAGCTTCGTATGAGATTTTGGAGTTAGGCACGCGTCCGGAATTGGTTTTGGAGGTCCGTAGAGTAATTTGAGGTGATTCGGCGAAAGTTAGAATTTTGACGATTTCGGCCGATAGGTGAAATTTTGATATCGAGCTCGGAATGGAATTCCGAGAGTGGATGTAGGTCCGTTGTGTTATTTATGGCTTGTCTGCAAAATTCGGCGTCATTCCGGGTTGAATTGATAGGTTTCGACACGAGTTTTGATATTCGAAGATTTGAAAATTTATAAGTTTGATTTTTGGTTTGATTCATCGTTTCGGCGTTGTTTTATGTGATGTGAGACCTCGAGCGAGTCCGTGTTAGGTTATATGACTTGTTTGTGTGATTAGACGGGGTCTCAGGGACCTCGGGTGTGTTTCGGATGGGCTTCGGGTCAATTTTCTTCTATTCTTGACTGCTGATTTTGTCTTCTGGTTTTTCTTCTATGCGATCGCATAGGAATAGACGCGATCGCATAGTGTTCTGTGACCCGTCCAATTTTTACTTTATGCGATCGTATCACTCCCCATGCGATCACATAGCACATTTTTGGTCAGTATACATTTTCCTTCTATGAGATCGCATCATTCCACACGCGATCGCATAGCACATATATTGGTCAGTAAATATTTTCCTTCTACGCGATCGCATAACACATTTTTGGGTCTGTAAATATTTTCCTTCTATGCGACCGCATCAGTCCTTACGCCATCCCATAGCACATTTTAGGCCAGTAATTATTTTACTCTATGCGATCGCACTTAAACTCTCGCGATCGCAATGCTTAAAAATCTGGGCAGACAGATTATATTCCAAAATCGAGGGTTAGGCCATTTTTATCACATTTTGACTTCTAGAGCTCGGTTCTTGGCGATTTTTGGTGGTTTTTTCATGAAATTTGATTGGGTAAGTGTTCTTCGACTAGAGTTAAATATATTCCATGATTTTATCTTTATTTTCATCATTTAATTTGTGTTTTGAGTTGAGGAAAGTGTTGATTTTCGAAGAAAATTTCTAAAATGAAAAATCGTGATTTGAGGGACCAAATGGTATCGGAATTTGATATATTTGTAAAATTTGACGATTTTCGAGGTGCGGGCCCGGGGGACGACTTTTGGGTCGATTTTTTAATTTTTGTAATGATTGAAACTTTATTATTCGTAATAGTTCCTTACAAGTTTTATGTGTATTTTGAAGTTTTTTTAGTTGATTTTGAGCCGTCCGGAGGTCTTTTCGCCCGAGAAGTTTATTTTAGAGTACCGGATTGTCGTCTTCGAGGTAAGTATCTTGCCTAACCTTGTGTGGGGAAATTACCTCTTAGGATTTGAGTCTTCTATGTTGATTGTAGTCCGTGTACGCGAGGTGACAAGTTCGTGCTCGAACTTATTTGTGGAAAGTTGCCCCTTTAGGAATCTTAGGTCCTTATATTCGCCGAGTATGAATTGTCCTTGGCATGATTGAATTAATTTCTAGTTTCATCTTTATTTGCTTAAATGTAGAATTTCTTACTTTTGGATTTACTCCTATTTCCTATTTGACTCCTAATTGACTTATCTGAAGATTTTATTTCCTTTTTACTATCATGCTAGGTCTTCTTAACTGCCTATCTCTAATTGTAATTATCTTCATCTCATTCTATAGTGGTTTGGTCATAACTGAGGCTATGATTATTTTACTTTGCTTGTCCTTAAATGAAATTGTTGAATACCCTTGAAACTGCTGACCTTAAAGGAAGTTTGGATAGACTATACCTTAGTTGACTTGCCCGTAAATAGAGTTATCAGATTCGTGTTGATTTCTTGTTGTTAACCCGTGCATTTAGGTGCGACTTTTACATGTTATTTTCCTTCCTTGTTGAGCGGTTCTTAATATGCCTAGCTTTCCTTATTATGTTTATTTCTCGTGAACTAGTTTTTCCTATCTTGTGATCGAAGGTTCTTGAGTTGATATACTTAAACTGTTGCCATTGTTGTTGTTGCACTTATTGTGGTAATGCACGAGGTTTCTGCCGTGTAGTTGTTGATATGGGGAATTGCACGAGGTTTCTATCATGCCGTGTTTACAATTGATATTGGACATGCGGCGTCACAAGGCGGGATATGAGATTGAGGGTTGCGCATGTGGCGAAACAAGGTGGGAACATACTTATGCACGTGTGGCGAAACAAGGCGGGCATATACTTTACTATTGCACATGTGGCGACACAAGGTGGGCTATGTCAGGGATTGTTTGCGATACTTGTGTTGGCCTGGGGGCATTCCTTGTTACTGACATTGTGTACTGGAACACTTACTGTGTGAGTTTATTCACGTGGAAACTTGTGAGATGAAAAGGTACGTGTTGCCCTTTTTCTTCCCTTATGTTTATTGGTTGTTTAAATCATGTTAGGACACCTGCACAAGCATACACGTAGTTATGTACCACTAATGGATTTAGGGATCCCTGTTGTTGTCAAGTATAGATACTCTTGTTGTGCTTACCGTATGGGTGGAAATGACCCAATTGGCACGTCAGTCGTCCGTGTAGTTAGTACTCGAATAAGGGCGCAAGATGCCAAGTGTTAGGGTTCGAATAATGGGACCCGTAAATGGTGATTTGTCCGAGGTTCGGAACCTCGTGGAGATGACTATGAATTTGATGTCGAAGTGGTTGAAGTTGTTGAGTCATTACATGTACGTGTGTATATTTACATGATGGATTGTTTGTGTTCTATTCAATCTGTGTATTACTTCATGGTTTTCCGCCGATACTTATTGTTTTCCTTCTTTATCGAATTCACTGTCGTGTTAGCTATATTGCGTAGCCTTTATGTGTATATCATTATTTTCCTTTATTCCTATATTGATACTTGTTCAATTTTATTAGACCAGTGGTGTCTTGACTAGTCCTCGTCACTACTTCACCGAGGTTAGTCTTGATACTTACTGGGCACCGCTGTTGTGTGCTCATATTACTCTTCTGCACGTTTTCGTGCAGATTCCAGGTTTTCGCATAGCCGGCTGATTGATTGTGAGTAGTGCGGTTGCTGTTGTGTAGACTCAAGGTAAAACTGCTTCAGTGTTCGTGGTTTCAGAGTCACCATCTTATATTTCTGTTTGAACTGTTGTACTTATTTCTGAAAGTGGTATTTTTAGGAGTTTTAGTGTAATTTCTTTAAAGCTTATGACTTGTACTACCGGGTTTTGGGAATATACAATGGGTAAAGAATTATTTATTTCAGAAAAATATTAGATTTTATTTATTATTTTTGTTATTCCATGAATATTAGGCTTACCTAGTTCTTAAGACTAGGTGCCATCACGATACCCAACGGAGGGAAATTTGGGTTGTGACTGTCCCCTTCTACCTATTTCAGTTTACTGTTTCTTTAATCCATAAACAGTTGTATTTCTTTCAGCCAGATATTTGTAGTTAAATCATAGAAGTCTATGGGTTGTGACTCCAGATCATGGGTAGTTATGTATAAATACTCGGTTCTGTTATAAATTTCCGCTTTCTTATTAATTCAATATGTGCTAATTGTTGTTAATCGCCGTAAGTTTAAATATTTTTGCGTATTGAGTATCTAATGTTGGCTTGCCTAGCAAGTGAATGTTAGTCGCCATCACGGTCCCGACAGTGAGAATTCTGGGTCGTGACATGTTGGTATCAGAGCCCTAGGTTTCCTAGGTCTCATAATTCATGGACAAGCTGAGTAGAGTCTGATGGATCGGTAAAGAGACGTCTGTACTTATCTCCCAGGGGCTATAAAGTTAGGAACAAGTTTCACTTTTTCAACTCTGTCGTGCAATTTGTTTTTCTCAATACTGATTGAACTTTCCTATTCTTATTCTCTCGCAGATGGAGAGAACACGTATCGCTTCTTTAGCTGAGCAGCAGCTAGAGCCTCCAGCGGTAGCTCCTACGAGGGGTAGAGGTCGAGCCAGAGGCCGTGCCAGAGGCCGAGGCAGGTGTAGGGCTCAACCTAGAGCCCGGGCAGCTGTCCCAGCTGTGGAGCCTCAGGTAGAGTTCGATGAGGAGATTCCAGCTCAGACTATTCCTGCTGGACCATCTCAGGTCCCGGAGGGGTTTATTGGCACCCTAGTGCTCCATGATGCCTTAGTCTGATTAGTGGGACTTATGGAGAGTGTGGGCTAGACTGGAGCATTCCCCATGGCACCAACCGTATCTCAGGCTGGAGGAGGATCCTAGACTCCTTCTACTCACACTCCGGAGCCGATGGCTCCCCAGTTTGAGAATCCAGCCACTTATCCAGTCGGAGTAGTTCAGTCGGTTGCTGCGGCGCATCTCGGTGATGGGTCAGCTATGTCCCCTGAGGCCTTATGGAGATTGGATATGTTTACCAATCTCTTTCCAGTTCATTTTAGTGGTGCTACTTCAGAGGATCCCCAGGAGTATCTTGACAATTGTGACGAGGTTCTTCGGAACATGGGTATATTGGAGACCAATGGGGTCGACTTTGCTGCTTTTCAGATGACTGGTTCCGCCAAGAAATGGTGGAGGGATTATTTAATGACTAGACCAGCTGAGTCGCCTGCTCTTTGCTCTTACTTGGGACCAGTTCTCACATCTCTTCTTAGAGAAGTTTCTGCCTATCACCTTGAGAGAGGAGCGCCGCCAGTTAGAGCGTCTCCAGTAGTACAGCATGATTTTACTCAGTATGAGACCCGTTTTGTGGATTTGGCCCATGATTGCTATTCTTTTGCTTCCCATAGAGAGAGAGAGAAGGTGAGGAGGTTTATTGAGGGTCTGGCTCAGCCTATTAGATTGAAGATGGCTAAGGAGACTAGGAGTGAGATTTCTTTCCAGGATACGGATAATGTTGCCAGATGAGTTGATATGGTTCTTGGACAAGGAGTTCAGGGGTTGGACAAGAGACCTCGTCATTCCGGTGGGTTCAACGGTGTCTCATCTTGAGGAGGGGGTACTTACGGTAGAGACCATCCTCCTAGGCCATTTCATTCAGTACTCCAGGCCTTCCATGGTTCCCCAGGTGGTCGTGGCCCTTATATGCCTTATTCTGATCAGCCAGCCTGCAGTGCACCACCAGCTCCTATATCGCACCTCCCCTTCAAAGTTTTCGGGTTGGTTATTCAGGTCGCTAGGGTCAGTTTCACGGACATCAGCCTCAGCAACTTAGGTTTTGTTATACTTGTGGTGATCCAAGGCACATTGCTGATTTTACCCTCGTTCGTCGAGCAGTTCACAGCACCAAAATTCTCGTGCCATGGTTCCGGCACCAATAGCTGCACCATCTGCTCAGCCAGCCAAAGGCAGGGGCCAGGCAGTTAGAAGTAGGGGCCAGATTGTTAGAGGTGGAGGTTAGGCCGTTAGAGGTGGAGGCCCGCTAGCTAGAGGTCGTCCTAGAGATATGGTTCAGATTGTTCGGGCCCAACCCCGATGCTATGCTTTTCCAGCCAGACCTAAGGTTGAGTCATCTGGTGCTGTTATTACAGGTACTGTTTCGGTTTGCAGTAGAGATGCTTCAGTTCTATTTGATTCGGGGTCTACTTACTCCTATGTGTCATCTTATTTTGCTTCATATTTTGTTTTACCACGTGATTCCTTGAGTGCCCCTGTATATGTGTCAACACCTATGGGGGATTCTATCATCATAGATTGTGTATATCGTTCGTATGTGGTCACTATTGGGAGTCTTGATACTAGTGCCGACCTTTTGCTCTTAAATATGGTAGATTTAGATGTTATATTAGGTATGGATTGGTTGTCACCTTATCACACTATTTTGGACTGTCCCGCCAAAACAGTGACATTAGCCTTGCCGGGGTTTCCTCGATTAGAGTGGAGAGGGACTTCTGGTCATTCTACCAGCAGGGTTATTTCTTATATGAAGGCTCGGCGTATGGTCAAGAAGGGGTGTTTGGCCTATTTGGCTTATGTTCGTGATTCTAGTGTGGAGGTTCCTTCTATGGATTATGTGCATGTTGTTCGTGAGTTTCCTGAGGTATTTCCTACAGACCTGTCAGGGATGTCACTCGATAAGGACATTGATTTTTGAAGTGATTTGGCTCCGGGAACTCAGCCCATTTCCATTCTGCCATACCGGATGGCCCCACCAGAGTTGAAAGAATTGAAGGAAAAGTTGCAAGATTTTCTCGATAAGGGCTATATTAGACCTAGTGTCTCGCCCTGGGGTGCACCGGTTTTGTTTGTAAAGAAGAAGGATGGGTCTATGAGAATGTGTATAGATTATTGGTAATTGAACAAAGTCACTATCAGGAACAAGTATCCATTGCCGATGATTGATGATTTATTTGATCAACTTCAGGGTTACAAGGTGTTTCTGAAGATTGATTTGAGATCTGGCTACCATCAGTTGAGGATTAGGGCATCCGATGTCCCTAAGACAACTTTTCGGACGCGGTATGGGCACTATGAGTTTCTGGTGATGTCTTTTGGGTTGACCAATGCCCCAACAGCATTTATGGACTCGATGAACCGAGTGTTCAAGCCTTATTTGGATTCCTTTGTGATTGTGTTTATTGATGATATCTTGATACACTCCCGCATCCGGGAGGAGCATGAGCAGCACCTTAGGATAGTGCTCCAGACTTTGAGGACAGTCAGTTGTATGCAAAAATTTTGAAGTGCAAGTTTTGGTTGGATTCAATCGCTTTCTTGGACCACGTTGTATCGGCAGAGGGTATTCATGTAAATCCTAAGAAGATTGAGGCAGTCAAGAACTGGCCTAGACCTAATTCAGCCACAGAGATCAGGAGCTTCTTTGGTTTGGTAGGTTATTACCTTCGATTTATGGAGGGGTTTTCATCTATAGCAGCCCCGTTGACCAGGTTGACCCAGAAGGGTGCCCAGTTCAGATGGTCGGACGAGTGTGAGGCGAGCTTTCAGAAGCTTAAGACAACTTTGACTACAGCGTTGGTGTTGGTGTTACCATCGGGTTCAGGATCTTACATGGTATATTGTGATTCCTCCCGTGTTGGGCTCAGAGCAGTATTGATGCAGGAGGGTACAGTGATTGCATATGCATCTCGGCAGTTGAAGGTTCATGAGAAGAATTACCCTGTCCATGATTTAGAGTTGGTAGCCACTGTACATGCACCGAAGATTTGGCGGCACTATCTTTATGGCATCTCGTGTGAGGTTTTCACGGATCATCACTTTGTTCAAGCAAAAGGATCTCAATTTGAGGCAGAGGAGGTGTTTGGAGCTATTGAAAGACTATGATATCACCATCGTGTATCATCCGGGGAAGGCCAATGTGGTGGACGATGCATTGAGTAAGAAGGCAGTGAGTATGGGCAGCCTTGCGTTCATTCAATTCGGTGAGAGGCCGCTAGCTTCAGATGTTCAGACTTTTGCCAACCAGTTTGTGAGGTTGGATATTTCAGAGCCAAACTGTGTTCTAGCTTGCACATTCGCTCGGTCTTCCTCGTTTGAGATATCAGAGATTGGCAGTATGATGACCCTCATTTTTTGGTCCTTAGGGACACAGTACGGCACAGTGGTGCCAAGTAGGTTACTGTTGGAGATGACATAATTTTGAGGAAGCAGGGTCGCGTGTGTGTGCCTAATGTTGATGGGCTTCGTGAGTTGATTCTTGAGAAGGCCCACAGTTCTCAGTATTCTATTCACTCGGGCACCGCCAAGATGTACCAAGACTTGCGGCAGCATTATTGGTGGAGGATGATGAAGAAGGATATAGTTTCTTATGTAGCTCATTGCCTGAATTGTCAGCAGGTGAAATACGAGCATCAGAGGCCCGGTGGTTTGCTTCAGCAGATAGAGATTCCTGAGTGGAAGTGGGAGCGTATCATTATGGACTTTGTTGCTTGACTCAGAGGAGGTTCGATGCCGTTTGGGTCATTATAGATAGACTGACTAAGTCAACACACTTTATTCCTGTGGCAGTTACCTATTCTTCAGAGCGATTGGCAGAGATTTATATTCGGGAGATCGTCCGCCCGTATCTATCAATTCTGATCGAGGTACACAGTTTACCTCGCATTTCTGGAGGGCAGTACAACATGAGTTGGGTATGCGGGTTGAGTTGAGCACATCATTTCATCCTCAGACGGACAGGCAGTCCGAGCCTACTATTCAGATATTGGAGGATATGCTCTGCGCTTGTGTTATAGACTTTGGAGGATCGTGGTATTAGTTCTTGCCCCTTGCATAGTTCTCCTACAACAACATCTACTAGTCGAGCATTCATATGGCTCTATATGAGGCATTATATGGTAGACGGTGCAGGTCGCCAGTTGGGTGGTTTGAGCCGAAGGAGGCTCGGTTGCTGGGCACTGATCTAGTTTAGGAGGCCTGGACAAGGTCAAGATCATACAAGATCGACTTCGCACAGCTCAATCCAGGCAAAAGAGTTATGTCGACCGTAGAGTTTGTGAAGTGGTATTTATGGTCGGGGAAAGAGTGTTGTTGCGGGTGTCACCCATGAAGGGTGTCATGAGGTTTGGAAAGAAGGGCAAGTTGAGCTCTAGATATATCAGGCCTTTTGAGATTCTCGAGAGGGTGGGAGAGGTGGCTTATAGACTTGCATTGCCTGCGGGGTTATCAACAGATCATCCAGCATTCCATGTGTCCATGCTTCGGAAGTATCATGGTGACCCACCCCACGTGTTAGATTTTAGCTCTGTCTAGTTGGACAAAGATTTGACTTATGAGGAGGAGTCGGTGGCTATTTTAGACCGGCAGGTTCGTCAGTTGAGGTCGAAGAGTTATCCTTCAGTTCGAGTGTAGTGGAGAGGTCATCCTGTTGAGGCAGCTACTTGGGAGTCCGAATCGGACATGCGGAGTAGATATCCCCACCTATTCACCAGTTCAGGTACTTTACTATGTCCGTTCCAGGATGAACGGTTGTTTTAGAGGAGGAGATTGTACTGACCCGAAAGGTCATCTTGTGTTTTAGAACTCGATGCCATGCTTTTTGGCCTTAAAACCCTCATTTTTACCCTTCTAGATTTGCGTGCGTAGTCCGAGCGTGTTTCCAAAAATCTTTTATGTGGAAAATTGATGAAATAATAATTTTGGCCTTAAAAGTTGA
The DNA here is from genome assembly GCA_005239505.1 of Nicotiana paniculata. NCBI lineage: Eukaryota > Viridiplantae > Streptophyta > Magnoliopsida > Solanales > Solanaceae > Nicotiana > Nicotiana paniculata. The sequence continues at coordinate 36,964 of ML318035.1, forward strand.
TTTTTGTTGATTTCGGTCAATGTCTTGAGTAAACAGACCAGAACCTGTATTTTGACGGTCCCGGTGGGCCCGGAGTGAAGTATGGGACCTGGGTGTATGTCCGGGATCGAATTCTGATGTCCCTAGCTCGTATGAATTTTTTTGTTGAAAATTAAAAGACTGAAAATCTAATGATTTTAAGAAATTGGTTAATGTTTGATCTTGTTGGTATTAGGCCTGTATTTTGGTTGCGGAGCCCGGTACAGGTCCGTTATGATATTTATATCTTATCTGTGAAATTTGGTGAGAAACGGAACTGATTTTACATGATTCGAACGTCCGGTTGTGAAAATAGGAATTTCAAAGTGTTCTTGAGAATTTCATGCGATTTGGTGCTAAATTCATAGTTCTAGGTGTTATTTTGGCGATTTGATCGCACGAGCAAGTTCGTATGATGTTATTAGACTTGTGTGCATGTTTGGTTTGGAGTCCCGAGGGCTCGGGCGAGTTTCAGATAGGCTACGAGATGATATAGACTTAGAAATCTGGTGTGTTTTAGCTGTTGCTGGTGTTCTGATGCGCTATGCTTCGCGATCGCGAAGCCACTCTCGCGATCGTGAAGTGTAAGCTGGGCTAGGATGGGTTTGTTCAACGCGAACGCGAGGCCTTGGTCACGAACGCGGAGCACTGGGGGGTCTGCTCTCCGCGAACGTGACCGGCATTACGCAAGCGCGTAGAGTATCTGAAGGTGGACTAGGATCTGCAGGTCGTTCTACGCGAACATGAGCCAAGACTCGTGAACGAGATGGTCAGGGGGGACGAACCATCATGAACGTGTAAGACCTTTCACGAACGCGTAAGTCTTCTGGGCCACTATCCTTTGCGAACGCGGCAGGCCCTTCGCCAATGCGAAGAAGGCATGCCTAGTGATTTAAAACAGTCCCAAAAACGGGAGTCAAGCCATTTTTTCAAACTTTCAAAAGATAGAAGACCTAGGGGCGATTTCAAAAAGCAATTTCTTCCCCAAAGTGTTGGTATGTGATTCCAAACCATAGTCCTTCAATTACCCATTGTATTTCATGAAATTTCCATCTAAAATCTAGAGTGTTCATGGTAGAAATTAGGGATTTTGAGAGAATTGAGGGTTTTTGCAAATTAGGAATTTAGACCTCGATTTGGGGTCGGATTCCAAAACTAATTATATATTAGAGCTCGGGGGTGAATGGGTAAATGAGTTTTGATCTGAACCTCGAGTTTTGACCAAGCGGTCAGGGGTCGATTTTTGACTTTTTGGGAAAAAGTTTGAGAAACCTATAATTATGTATTGAAATTGATTTCTTTAGCAATAATTAATGTTATTAAGTTAATTATGACTAGATACGAGTGGTGTGGAGGTGCATTCTAGAGGAAAAGTGGTGGTTGAGCTTTGAATTTGGCATTTGGAGCGAGGTAAGTGTCGTGTCTAACTTTGGCTTGAGAGATTAGGTATTATTTGACTATTTGCTACGTGTTTGGTTGTTTAGTACAATGTATAGGTGAGGTGACGAGCACCGATGTGTTGTTGCCGAGTCATAGCATGCGAGTGAGTCTTATTCTTGTAACTGTTGTAGTCTTTAATCATATTGTTCATGCTTAGCTTAGCCATTTGTTATGTTGAGCAACTTTTAGCATGTTTTACTGAAATTTTGGTATTTGTTGAGTATTGGTTCAAGGTTGAGGTTGGTATTATGGCATTAATTATTGAAGTAAGACTGATTCTTGATATTTCTATCTCTCCGTTGTTAATGTACCTTGTTTTGGTGAGAGAGAGTGTAAAGCACGAAGGGTGATACCGTGCCATCTTTTGTGAGTGATAATGCACGAAGGGTGATGCCGTGTTATATTACGAGAGAGTTAATGTACGAAGGGTGATGTCGTTCCGCTCTATTTTTTCATATGGTGAGGTTGAGAGTAAAAGCACGAAGGGTGATGCCATGTAGTTTCCTTTACCGCTTTTATTTGTTTTTATCTGCTTAAGGCATAATGATTGATCCAGTTTTATCACTATTTTGGTTCCTTATATTGTGAGCCCCTCAGCATGCCCCCTTCCTAATATTTCCTTGTCTTATTTCATTTATTACTGTTGTTGCTACATGTATGATTATACTGCACAGGTTGTTTGTAGGTATCTTGTCCTAGCCTCGTCACTACTTCGCCGAGGTTAAGCTCGACACTTACCAGTACATGGGGTCGGTTGTACTGATACTGCACTCTGCACTTCCTGTGCAGATTCAGTTGTCGGTACGAGCTGATCCTGAGACTAGCTGTTGACTTCACTGCAAAGGAGACCCAAGGTAGGTCTGCCGACGTCCGCAGACCCTGGAGTCCCTTTCTACCTGTTTCAGTTTAATGTTTCTTTGACTCATAAACAGTTGTATTTTCTTTTAGCCAGATTTTTGTAGTTAAATCATGTAAGTCCGTGAGTTGTGACTCCAGATCATGGGTAGTTATGTATAAATACTCAGTTCTGTTATAAATTTCCGCTTTCTTATTAATTCGATACGTGTTAATTTTTGTTAATCGCCGTAAGTGTTAAGATTATTGCCTATTGAGTCTCTAATGTTGGCTTGCCTAGCAAGTGAATGTTAGGCGCCATCACGATCCCAACGGTGAGAATTTCGGGTCGTGACATTATCGTTTCAAGAACGTAAGGTATCCCTGCTTTGTCAAGGTAAGAAGGGTACAAAAAATGCCTCGAGCCAATGTTCGAATACTAGGCGCTATGGTGCTGAAGTAACCCATGCCATACACGTGCTAGCTAGTTTTCGGACCGATAATTAAAAAATAGCTAGCGCTTGTAAAATCATTAAAAAATAATCACTATTTTGCTTAAACATGAAAAGTTCCAGCATAATATGTTGGATATGAAGCTCCTGTGTATAAACTTATAGCATATTATGTTGGAACTCCACCACACAAAAAGTTCCAGCATAATATGTTAGAATATGGAGCTACTCTATATAAACTTCCAAGCATATTATGTCAGAACTCCAGTACATTAGGAAATTTAAGCACATTATTCTGGAATTTCAAATTTAAAAAATTTGAACTCCAGCATATTACGCTGAAATGTTTTCCGATTTTTAAGGGTATTTTTGTTCAGATTTTATCCTTATATGAAAAAGTGACTAAATTTTGATTACTTTTGAAAATGTGACTATTTTTCAATTACTAATTATAAATATGGCTATTTGTGATCTCCACCCCCCCCCCCTTTATATTCTTGATGCATGGATCCAATGTAGTAGAAATGACACCAGGTAGCCACTTTAAAGGCATGTTATTTAATAATCAGCCAGTGCGTCCTGAATTTTAATTTTTCGTTTAAACTTTCAGGATAAAAATATTTTGAATTGTGTTGAAGTTAAGATTTTTAGTATAAAAATCCAAGACAAAATAAATATTGGCTAATCTCTTAATGACATCCCTAAAAATAACTATATCTGCAGTTGCCCTCCAATGTAGGTAAATATTTCCATTCCCCTGACGATGATTATTTGGAGATGAGCTGGCACAAAATATATGGATGCTAATATAATGTTTGATATTTTGGATTCAAGTTTATTTATTAATTTAGAAGTATATAAAGCTGGTTAAATTGAATATTATTTTTTTCAAGACATTTTTGCTAAAAGAAATTGGGAGATACGGAGAAGAACAATTTGTTTCAAATCGATCAAAATCCTTAAAATATGTAACTCGTTTGCAAATAAACCCTTCATTAAAAAATTTAAAACTTAAGACCCTCACATAATGAACATTCTACAAGGGAACTTTTCCTTTTTAAATTTATCATTTTGCATAAGCTTTTGTAGTTATATTTGTGTAATATGCCCAATAATGTAAGGGGTTAAGTGTGTTATTTACAAATATAAGAGGTGTACTCTCAAAAATTGATTACTCCTATATTCCAACAATATTTTGATTAATTTTCTATCATTAAATTAAAAGATTTTAGATTGTCTACCAAATTCCATCTAATCAACAAAAAATTTATCGAAAATACATGAGGAAATAGTAGTTATCTATGTGTTTTATTTTTTTGGTTAAAAAGAGAGAATGACTTATTTTACATTGGAATTTTTGCAGTCTTTAAATAAGACAAATAAATTAGAAAACAAAAAAGAAATAGCCAGCCTGTTGACAAATAATGGAATGTAATGCACTAAATCATTTTCAACATGTTATTTTTTTGAATAATTTAGTTGAATTTTATCTCATGAAATATTCTATACAAGTGCTTGATGTTGTTTAATGCTTAATTATTTCTAACATTTTCCTTTTCTTCATACAAAGTTTATAGGCCAAGAATTCATACTTGTCAGTTTGTCAATCATCTTTTTTTTTGTTGTCATATTATCCATTCCCGAAAGTAACAATAACAAAAACACACACACACACATATATATATATGTTGGTATATATCTTTATTGTTTGTGTGTAAATTTATACGATAGTTGCATATGGAGATATACACACCCATTGCCTAGAAAGCGAAGACTTTGTCAAGCTAATTTATATAAGATTTATAGTGTGATTCTTTTGAGCTTAACATCACTTTCTCAGTAACTCCGTATTCAAATTTAAAAACTTGAGCTACCATGCACTTTTCTTTTTCTTTTTTACCTTTATAGGATTTTCATTTAAGTTATAAAAATAACTCCAACATTCATATCCTACGATTTTTATATTGCTGCTCGTGGTAACGTAATTAAATTTGTTTTACCCTAATTTGAAAGGAAGTGGCATCTAATTTCTAGGAAGAATTGACAATTGTTAGAAGACAGAAGAGGGTTCTAAATTTTGTTGTTATTTTTAAGAAAAATAATTTTGGTTATTAAATGCCAATTTGTTTTTGGGTTTCTATTGCCAAATCTAATGGAAGGCCAAAATATTGTCAATTCTCTTTATGCATTGTCATACCATGTTAATTTTCCTTAATTGTTTAGTAGTACACGTAAATATTGGCATTGATGGACATGGTAGTTGGCAACTCTTAATAGTTGACTATTACTCACTCGCAGGGATGGCAAAATGGTTAAAAGAAAACAGTTAACCACCCATATTATCCACTAAAAATGGGTTGGATAATGAACTTTTTAAAAAAGGGTCAAATATTGATCAGAACCATATTATCCATTTAGAAAATGAATAACCAATGAGTCTAACTTTTACATTTGTAAAGCCTCAAACTAGGGGTTCCTCAAGTTAGGGAGACTAAGAATTCTCCCAAAAGTGATCATATGCAAGAAGTCATGGATAATATGGATACCATATTATTCGCCGGTTAATCTCTTTTTTATCCGTACTCAATATGGGTCGGATCGGATAATTTATCTATTTTTTTATTACCCGTTTTTTAATCGAACCATATCCGACCCGCCCGTTTTCCACTCCTACTCACTCTCTTCGTTCCATGTTAATTGATCTTTTAACTGTTTTCACACATATTAAGAAATTCATCTTTTAGCATTAACTAACAACAAAATTGACAAAGTTACTTTAATTTGTTCATTGGAATTATACTAAATACTCTTATATTCCAAGGGAAACTTTGAAAAAAAAAAAGGAAGATAATTCCTTCTTGACATGTGAATAAATATTTTGGACCAAAAAAAGGCAAAAAAATTAATTAAATGAACCGGAGGGAGTAGTTATTTATCTTGAAGGCATGAGTATAATTTGATGATTGTTTATATGTGTCATAGCTTTGTGGAAACTATAGATTAATAGTTAGCATTTTTATTGTATGGGCATAAAACTTGTGATTAATAAAAAGATAACAAGTTAAATATTTTGTAGATACGTCTGGAAAAAGTAAGTTGCAGGGTCAAACAATCCTCAAAATTGAACTATATTTTTCGCATATATATATTTTCACAGACAACTATATATTATACTTTTAGGAGGAATATTGATGCCAACAACAAGAATTTTGGTCATGATATTTCAGTTGAAGCAACGGAACATACACCTAGAATATCCTCTATAAAGAAGATACAATAATATTATATCATTGTATCTCATACAATACAACATCCATCATTGCAAATGCTATACACACTACTAAAAAAATTAGATTTTAGCGACGAACAAATTATGTAGCTAAAGAGAAAAATGTATTCTTTAGAGATAGATTATCAAGAAATTCTGCTAGATACGAGCGTGTGATGACCCAAAAAGTCATCTCTCATTTTATAAGTCAAAATTATGTTCCGAGGACTTGAAAACCTCCTTTATCTCACCTCGTTTTGGTGCGCAGCCCGGACGTATATCCGGGAGGCTTTTATGTGAAAAACTGCGAAAAATGCTAATTTTGCCTTTAATATTGAATTTAAGTTGACTTCGGTCAATATTTTGGGTAAACGGACCTGGACTCGTGATTTGACAGTCCTGGAGGGTCCGTAGAAAAATATGGGAATTGGGCGTGTGTCCGGAATTGAATTCCGAGGTCCCGAGCCCGAGAAATGAATTTTTGAAAGAAATTGTTTTACTAAAATTATAAGAGTCTTTGGAAATTTGATTATATTTGAAATTGATGATATCGGGCCCGTATTTTAGTTCCGGAGCCTTGTACAGGTTTAATATAGTATTTGAGTGATGCCTGTAAAATTTGGTAAGAAATGGAGGTCATTTGACGTGATTCGGATCTGTAGTTGTGAAATTTGAAACTTTTGAGGCTTTTCTTTGAATTATATGCTAAGTTCGTTGTTTAAGATGTTACTTAGGTGATTTGATCGCACGAGTAATTCCGTAGGATGTTTTTAAGGTTGTGTGCATGTTTGGTTTGGTGCCCCGAGGGCTCGAGTGAGTTTCGAGCAGGTTCCGGTATGTTTAGAATTGGAAAATCACTGTTGGTGCACCAATTCTGGTGTGGCCGCAGGTGCGGACCATAAGCCACATGTGCAGTCCAGCCCAGCCTGCTCCCTCTCCGCAGATGTGACAAGATTTCTGCAGAAACGGGTAAACCTTCGCAGGTGAGGCCCTCAGTGACCTTGTCCATTTTTTGCAGGTGCGACACAAGCACCGCAGGTGCAAGGGTCGGACAATGTGTTTAAGTTAGAGCTTCATCCGATTTTATTTTCACTTCTTCACAAAAATAGAAGACCAATGGCGATTTTCTCAAGAGATTTTCTTCCCAAATCTTAGGTAAGTGTCCACTAACTAATTTTCTTCAATTTTTTAATGATTTTCATCAACTTTTATCAAGAATTCTAGGGTTTTAATGGTAGTGAATTGGGGATATGGGTAGAGTTACGACTTTTTGAATAATTGGAATTTAGACCTCGTTTTGGGGTCGGATTTCGAAACTAATTATATATTCGGGCTCGTGGGTAAATGGGTGATCGGGTTTTGGTTCGAACCTCGAGTTTTGACCAAGCGGGCTTGGGGTCAATTTTTAACTTTTTAGGAAGAATGATAGAAAATTCATAATTAAGCATTGGGATTGAATTATTTAGCATTTATTGATATTATTTAAGCTAATTATGTCTAGATACAATTGAATTGGAGGCAAATTCTAAGGGGAAAGAGGTAATTGAGGCTTGAGTTGGTCGTGGAATTCGAGGTAAGTGTTTGGCTTAACCTTAGCTTGAGGGAATAGGTGTTGTGTCCTATTTGCTATGTGTAAGTATCATGTTCAACGTATAGGCAAGGTGACGAGTACCTATACGTTGGTGTCAAGCATGCCCGTGAGTAGAATATTGTGATTTATGTGGTTTTTTGTTAAGTAGTTCTTGAGTTTTACTTTATAGCTATCCATGTTGGTGGAAATTCCTTGATATTGAACAGTGTTGAGCATTGGTTTCAGTTGAAGATGTTTGTGTGAAGTTATGTACTAAGTGAGATTGGTTATAGCTATTTTCCCTTGCCGGGATGGTATTGATTCCACTGTTGCTCCCTTGCCGGGACGTTATGGTTTTAATTTTGTTTACTCTGTTATTTTCCTTGTTGGATTGCTGTCATTTGATGTTTTTGGGTGAGGAAGAGTAAGAAAGCACGAAGGGTGATGCAGTGCGTGAGATTATGAGTGAATGTTAATGCACGAAGGGTGATGCCGTGCCGATATTGTGATTGTAAAAGCACGAAGGTTGATGTCGTCCCATGATATGAGTGATAATGCACGAAGGATAATGCCGTGCCATGATTATGTGAGGTAAAATCACGAAGGGTGATGCCGTGCTGAATATATTGATTCTGATGGTGAGGACGAGAGTAAAAGCATGAAGGGTGATGTCATGCAATTTCTTTTGTGTTACTAGTTTTGTTGCTTAAATTGATATCTAATTTGTGCTTTATCTCGTTATTTCCAATATTTGATATTTCCTCCCCTCAGCATGTTCCCCTTTCCTTTATGCTTAGCTTCTTACTCCACGTAGTTATTATTTTCTCCGCATACTGTTAAGCTGCATAGGTTGATTTCGTTGTCGTGTCCTAGCCTCGTCACTACTTTGCCGAGGTTAGGCACGACACTTACCCAGTACATGAGGTCGATTGTACTGATGCTACACTCTGCACTTTTGTGTAGATCCCGCTACTGGAATCTTCAAACCGTAGATTAGGGTTGTTGCCTTCAGTCCAGCGGAGACTCTGAGGTAGTTCTGCAGATGTCTGCGGGCCTTGGCGTCCCTTCCTAATTCATTTCTATTATCTTCTTATTTACTTCTGAGACAGATGTGTATTTATATTTTGTTCAGACTCCTATTTGTAGTATTCATAAACAGTCCGTGAGATTGTGACACCTATTCTGGGAGTACTTTGGTTCTGGATTTCGTATTAATATCATATCGAGTCGTTAAATCATATCATATCGTATTTTATATTCTGTGGTTTTATTATAAAATCTGGTAAAGCTGTTGAAGATAAAGAAATAAGGTAGTTAATCAGAAATGTTGGCTTGCCTAGTGGGTTCAACGTTAGGCGCCATCATGGTCCCGACGGTGGGAAATTCGGATCGTGACAATTTGGTATCAGAGCACTAGGTTGCTTAGGTCTCACAATTCACGGACAATCTTATTAAAGTCTGAGGGATCGGTACAGAGATGTCTATTCTTATCCCCCAGAGGCTACAGAGTTTAGGAATGACTTCACATTTATTCTTTTGTGTCGTGCGATTTGATGTCTCAAAACTAACTGAATTTCCACTCTATTTTCTCGCAGATGGAGAGCACATGTGCTTCTTCATCCAATGATCAGTAGCCCGAGTCTCCAGTTATAGCTCCTACGAGGGGCCGGGGCAGAGGCCGAGGCCATGTTAGAGGCCGAGACAGGGGAAGAGCTCAGCCCAGAGCAACAACCCCAGTGGCGGAGCCTTACGTAGAGTTTGCTGATGAGGCTCCTGCCCAAACAGTCCTGGTTGGGTCAGGTCAGGTTCCCGAGGGGTTCATTGCTACACCAGTATTCCAGGATGCTCTGGTTCATCTAGTGGGCCTCATGGAGAGTGTCGCTCATACAGGTTTGCTTCCTGCAGCACCAGCCGTCTCTCAGGTTGGGGGAGGAGCCCAGACTCCCGCTACTCGCACTCCGCAGCAGTTGGCTTTTCAGTTTCAGACTCCAGTAGCTCAGCCAGCCGGGTATTATGGCCCAGACCGATGATGGAGCAACTATGTCTGTTGATGCTTTGTGGAGGTTGGGTAGGTTCACCAAGATTTTCACTACTACTTATATCGGTGCATCTTCAGAGGATCCCTAAGACTATTTGGATAGATACCATGAGGTTATGTGGAACATGGGGATAGTGGAGACCAATGGGGTCGACTTTTCTACTTTTCGTCTGTCAGGTCCAGCCAAGACTTGGTGGAGAGATTATTGTTTGGCTAGACCAGCTGGATCACCGACCTTGACTTAGGCCCAGTTCACTCAACTATTTCTGGAGAAGTTTCTTCCTATCACTCAGAGACAGGATCTTCGGAGGCAGTTTGAGCGTCTCCAGCAGGGCTCTATGACCGTCACTCAGTACGAGACCAGATTTGTTACCTTGGTCCGACATGCTATTATGATACTTCCCACCGAGCGAGAGAGAGTGAGGAGATTTATTGAGGGACTAGCTCAGCCGATCAGATTGCAGATGGCCACGGAGACAGGGAGTGAGATTTCTTCCCAGGATGCAGCCAATGTGGCCAGACGAGTTGAGTTGGTTCTATTGCAGGGGGGTGGTCAGGGGTCTGACAAGAGACCCCGTCATTTTGGCAGGTTCAGTAGTGTCTCATCTGGAGGCAGGGATTCTTTTGGTATGGTCCATCCTCCTAAGCCGTTTCATTCGGCACTTCAGGTTTCTCGCAGTGCTCCAGGTGGTCGTAGTTCTCATATGCAGTATTCTAATCAGTTTCCCTACAGTGCACCATCAGCTCCTATCAGTGCACCACCGATTCAGAGTTTTTAGGGTGGTTACTCAGGTCAACAGGATCAGCAGCCGAGGGCTTGTTATACTTGCGGCGATCAAAGGCACATTACTATATTTTTACCTCGAGCCTCGAGCAGTTCTCAGCACCGGGGTTCTCGTGCTATGGTTCTCGCACCAGGTGCTCCACCATCCGCTTAGCAAGCCAGAGCCGGGGGTCGAGGTGTTATAGGTGGAGGTCAGGCAGTTAGAGGTGGAGGCCAGGCTACTAGAGGTAGAGGTCAGCCAGCAGGAGGCCGTCCCAGGGACATATTTCAGATGGGTGGGGCCCAGCCCCGATGTTATGCTATTCCAGCTAGAACTGAGGCTGAGGCCTCCGATGCAGTTATCAAATGTATGGTTTTAGTTTGCAGCAGGGATGCTTCAGTTTTATTTGATCCGGGATCCACCTTTTCCTATGTGTCCTCTTATTTTGCTCCTTACTTGGTTATGCCCCATGATTCTCTAAGTAATTCTGTATATGTGTCTACACCGGTGGGTGATTCTATTATGGTAGATCGTGTTTACCGTTCATGTGTAGTGGTTATTAGTGGTCTTGAGACCAGTGTAGATCTTCTACTTCTTGATATGGTAGATTTTGATGTTATTTTGGGGATGGATTGGCTGTCGCCTTATCATGCCATACAAGACTGTCATGCCAAGACCGTGACCTTAGCATTGCCGGGGTTGCCTCGACTGGAGTGGAGAGGACTCCTCGTCATTCTTCCAGCAGGGTTATCTTATATATAAAGGCTCAGCGTATGGTCGATAAGGGGTGTTTGGCCTATTTGGCCTATGTTCATGATTCTAGTGCCAAGGTTCCTTCTATGGAGTCTATGCCCATTGTCCGTGAGTTTCCAGAGGTGTTTCTTGCAGACCTGCCGGGTATTCCACCCGACAGGGATATTGACTTTTGCATTGAGTTGGCTCCGGGCACTCAACCCATTTCTATTCCGACATATCGTATGGCCCCGCCATAACTGAAGGAGTTGAAAGAATAGTTGTAGGACTTGCTTGATAAAGGCTTTATTAGGCCTAGTGCCTCACCTTGGGGTGCGTCAGTGTTGTTTGTTAAGAAGAAGGACAAATCGATGAGGATGTGCATAGATTATCGGCAATTGAACAAGGTTACCATCAAGAACAAGTATTCATTGCCGAGAATTGATGATTTGCTTGATCCGCTTCAGGGTGCCAAGGTATTTTTGAAGACTGATTTGAGATCTAGCTACCACCAGTTGAGTATTAGGGCATCCGATGTCCCTAAGACAACCTTTCGCACTCGGTACGGGCATTATGAGTTCTTAGTGATGTCATTCCGGTTGACAAATGCCCCAACTGCTTTTATGGACTTGATGAACCGAGTGTTCAGGCCTTATTTGGATTCCTTCGTGATTGTATTCATTGATGATATTCTGATTTATTCCCTTGGCCGGGAGGAGCATAAGCAGCACCTTCGAGTCATTCTCCAGACTCTGAAGGACAGTCAATTATATGCCAAGTTTTTGAGATGTGAGTTTTGGTTGAGTTCAGTTGCATTTCTAGGTCATGTTGTATCAGCAGAGGGTATTCAGGTGTATCCCAAGAAGATTTTAGCAGTCAAGGATTGGCCTAGACCCACATCAGCCATAGAGATCCGGAGTTTCTTGGGTTTGGCGGGCTATTACCGTCGGTTCATGGAGGGGTTTTCATCTATTGCAGGCCCGATGACCAAGTTGACTCAGAAGGGTGCCCAGTTCAGGTGGTCAGAGGAGTGTGAGGCGAGCTTCCAGAAGCTCAATACAGCTTTGACTACGGCGCCAGTGTTGGTTTTGCCCACAGGTTCAGGGCCATATACTGTGTATTGTGGTGCATCTCGGGTTGGACTTGGTGCAGTATTGATGCAGGATGGCAAGGTTATTGCATATGCTTTGCGTCAGTTAAAGATCCACGAGAAGAATTATCCAGTTCATGATTTGGAGCTAGACGCCATTGTTCACGCGCTGAAGATTTGGAGGCATTATCTATATGGCGTGTCATATGAGGTGTTCACGGATCAAAAGAGTTTGCAATACTTGTTCAAGCATAAGGAGCTAAATTTGAGGAAGGGGAGATGGTTGGAGCTGTTGAAAGACTACGACATCACCATCTTATATCATCTGAGGAAGGCCAATATGGTGGATGATGCTTTGAGTAGGGAGTCAGCCAGTATGGGTAGTCTTGCATATACTCCGGTTGGGAGAGACCGCTTGCTTTGGATGTTCAGGCTTTAGCCAATCGGTTCATGAGATTGGATGTTTCTGAGCCCGGCCGTGTTCTAGCTTATATAGTTGCTCGGTCTTCATTATTTGACTGTATTTGAGATTGGCAGTATAATGATCCTCATTTGTGTGTCCTTAGGGACACGGTGCGGCATGGTGGTGCCAAGCAGGTTACTGTTGGTGATGATGGAGTTTTAAAAAGGCCCATAGTTCCCGGTACTCCATTCATCCGGGCGCCGCAAAGATGCATCAGGATTTGCGGCAGCACTATTGGTGGAGGAGGATGAAGAAGGATATTGTGGCATATGTAGCTCGGTGTTTAAATTGTCAGCAGTTTAAGTACGAGCATTAGAGGCCTAGTGGATTGCTTCAGCATATTAAGATTCCTGAGTGGAAGTGGGAGCGTATCACCATGGATTTTGTTGTCGGACTCCCACAGACTCAGAGGAAGTTTGATGCAGTATGGGTTATTGTAGATAGGCTGACCAAGTCAGCACATTTCATCCCTGTGGCAGTTTCATATTCTTCGGAGAGATTGGCAGAGATCTACATTAGGGAGATTGTTCGTCTTCATGGTGTGCCCATGTCTATCATTTCTGACCGAGGTACGCAGTTCACCTCGCATTTTTGGAGGGAAGTTCAACGTGAGTTGGGAACTAGGGTTGAGTTGAGCACAACATTTCATCCTCAGACAGACGGACAGTCCGAGCGTACTATTCAGATTTTGGAGGATATGCTACGAGCCTGTGTCATTGACTTTGGAGGTTCTTGGAATCAGGTCTTTCCATTAGCTAAGTTTTCCTACAACAATAGCTATCAGTCGAGCATTCATATGGCTCCCTACGAGGCCTTATATGGTAGGCGGTGTCAGTCGGTGGTTGGGTGGTTTGAGCTGGGAGAGGCTCGGTTGTTGGGTACAGACTTAGTGCAGGATGCCTTGGATAAGGTTAAGATCATACAGGATAGACTTCGTACAGCTCAGTCCAGGCAGAAGAGTTATGCCGACCGCCGAGTTCATGATGTAGCATTCATGGTCGGGGAGAGGGTCTTGCTTCGGGTGTCGCCCATGAAGGGCGTGATGAGGTTTGCGAAGAAGGGAAAGCTAAGCCCTAGGTTCATTAGTCCGTTTGAGATTCTTGATAGAGTGGGAGAGGTGGCTTACAGACTTGAGTTGCCACCGAATTTATCAGCTGTGCATCCAGTGTTTTATGTGTCTATGCTTCGGAAGTATCACGGCGATCTAGCCCATATGTTATACTTCAACAGTGTCCAGTTGGATATGGATTTGACCTATGAGGAGGAGTCAGTAGCATATTAGACCGGAAGGCTCGTCAGTTGAGATCGAAGAGTTATCCTTCGGTTCGTGTTTGGTGGAGAGGTCAGCCTGCCGAGCCAGCTACCTGGGAGTCCGAGTCCGATATACGGAGCTGATATCCTCATCTTTTCCCCGATTCAGGTACTTTTCTATGTTTTTTCGAGGACGAACGATTGTTTTAGAGGTGGAGAATGTGATGACCCAAAAAGTCATCTCTCATTTTATAAGTCAAAACTGTGTTCCGAGGCCTTGAAAACCTCCTTTTATCTCACCTAGTTTTACATGCGCAGCCCGGGCGTATATCCAGGAGGCTTTTATGTGAAAAACTGAGAAAAATGCTAATTTTGCCTTTAATATTGAATTTAAGTTAACTTCGGTCAAAATTTTGGGTAAACGGACCCGGACCCGTGATTTGACGGTCTCGGAGGGTCCGTAGGAAAATATGGGACTTGGGCGTGTGCTCGGAATTGAATTTCGAGCCCGAGAAATGAATTTTTGAAAGAAATTGTTTTACTGAAACTATAAGAGTCTTTGGAAATTTGATTATATCTGAAATTGATGGTATCGAGCCTTTATTTTGGTTCCAGAGCATGGTGCAGGTTTAATATAGTATTTGAGTGATGCCTGTAAAATTTGGTAAGAAACGGAGGTCATTTGACGTGATTCAGACCTGTAGTTGTGAAATTTGAAACTTTGAAAGTTTTGAGATTTTTCTTAGAATTCTATGCTAAGTTCGTTGTTTAAGATGTTATTTTGGCAATTTGATCGCAGGAGTAAGTCCGTAGGATGTTTTTAAGGTTGTGTGCAAGTTTGGTTTGGAGCCCGGAGGCTTCGGGTGAGTTTCAGGTAGGTTCCGGGGTGTTTAGAATTGGAAAATCACTGCTGGTGCACCAGTTCTGGTGTGCCCGCACCTACGAGCCTAAGGCCGCAGGAGCGAGACTGCGGGTGCGGAACTTTAGCCGCAGGTTCGCTCTAGCCCAGCCTGCTCCCTTTTCGCAGGTGCGGACCTCAGTAGCCTTATCCATTTCCGCAGGTGCGGCTCTTTTTCCGCACCTGCGCTCGCAAGCGCAGGTGCGAGGGTCAGGCAGTGTGTTTAAGTTAGAGCTTCATCTAATTTCATTTTCACTTCTTCACAAAAATAGAAGACCAAGGGCGATCTTCTCAAGAGATTTTCTTCCCAAAGCATAGGTAAGTGTCCACTAACTAATTTCTTTCAAATATCTAATGATTTTCATCAACTTTTATCAAGAATTCTAGGGTTTTAATGGCAGAAATTGGGGATTTGGGTAGAGTTAGGGATTTTTGAATAATTGGAATTTTGACCTCGTTTTGGGGTTGGATTTCGAAACTAATTACATATTCGGGCTCGTGGATGAATGGGTGATCGGATTTTGGTCCGAACCTCAAGTTTTGACCAAGCGGAACCGGAGTCGATTTTTGACTTTTTAGGAAGAATGATAGAAAATTCATAATTAAGCATTGTGGTTGAATTATTTAGCATTTATTGATATTATTTAAGCTATTATGTCTAGATACAATTGAATTGGAGGCGAATTCTAACGGGAAAGCGGTAATTGAGACTTGAGTTGGTTGTGGAATTCGAGGTAAGTGTTTGTCTTAACCTTAGCTTGAGGGAATAGGTGTTGTGTCCTATTTTCTATGTGTAAGTATCATGTTCAACGTATAGGCGAAGTAACGAGTACCTATACGTTGGTGTCAAGCATGCTCGTGAGTCGAATATTGTGATTTATGTGGTTTCTCGTTAAGTAATACTTAAGTTTCACTTAATAGCTATCCATGTTGGTGGAAATTCATTGATATTGAACAGTGTTGAGCATTGGTTTCAGTTGAAGATGTTTATGTGAAGTTATGTACTAAGGGAGATTGGTTATAGTTGTTTTCCCTTGCCGGGATGGTATTGATTCCACTGTTGGCTCCCTTGCCGGGACGTTATGGTTTTAATTTTGTTTACTCTGTTATTTTCCTTGTTGGATTGCTGTCATTTGATGTGTTTGTGTGAGGAAGAGTGAGAAAGCACGAAGGGTGATGTCGTGCGTGAGATTGTGAGTGAATGCTAATGCTTGAAGGGTGACGTCGTGCCGATATTGTGATTATAAAGGCACGAAGGGTGATGTCGTGCCATGATATGAGTGATAATGCATGAAGGATAATGTCGTGCCATGATTATGTGAGGTAAAAGAACAAAGGGTGATGTCGTGCTGAATATATTGATTCTGATGGTGAGGACGAGAGTAAAAGCACGAAGGGTGATGCCGTGCACTTGCTTTTGTGTTACTAGTTTTGGTGCTTAAATTGATATCTAATTTGTGCTTTATCTCGTTATTTTCAATATTTGATATTTCCTCCCCTCATCATGTTCCCCTTTCCTTTATGCTTGGCGTCCCCTCCTATTTCGTTTCTATTATGTTCTTATTTACTTCTGAGACAGATGTGTAGTTATATTTTGTTCAGACTCATATTTGTAGTATTCATAGACAGTCTGTGAGATTGTGACACCTATTTTGGGAGTACTTTGGTTCTGGATTTCATATTAATATCATATCGAGCTGTTAAATCATATCATATCGTATTTTATATTCTGTGGTTTTATTATGAAATCTGGTAAAACTGTTGAATATAAAGAAATAAGGTAGTTAATCAGAAATGTTGGCTTGCCTAGCGGGTTCAATGTTAGGCGCCATCACGATCCTGACCGTGGGAAATTCGGGTCGTGACAGAGCGATTTAGCGACAGATCAGCGATGAAGTTCATAGCAAATTTCAGTTTTTCTAGTGATAACTAACTTAACTAATTAAATTATTCATGTTTGCAGGTTCAATATCCAACGATTTTAAACTCACCTATTACATTAAGGTAATTACAATCATTTTTCTATTTAAATACATATTAGATCTATTAGGACGCCAGCTGTGATTACTCACAATTTATTCTTGTTATATACAATTTTTTAGTATGTATGTATGTATATGCTTTATTGGCATGTAATTAGGGGAGGCTCAAGAAGATTGGTGGAAGAAAGGCAATTTTTATTTCTGGGCCTTTTAGGAAAAAAAAAATCATTATATTTTCATTTAAAGTCTATTTTTCTAGCTTTTTGAGATGTAAAGTTGCCAATAATTTTTTTGTAAATAATTTAATCTCTCCTAAGATATTGTTGATCTTAGGTAATAGAACCAGATTCAAGAAGTTGATAACTTGATATTTGTCATGACCCAAAACCTAACATGTCGTGATGGCGCCTATCGATGGTACTAGGCAAGGCGACTTCCCCAAACTATTTCAGAAATCAAATATAAAAGTGATTTAAGACTTTATGTATCAGGAATTTTCATAAAAACCAAAAGTTGAACTAAAACTAGAAACGAAGTGCGGAAAACTAGCCCCAAACATCAGGAACCAAGTCATGAGTGTCTAAGTATCAAAACTAATAGAACCAATGTCGAAGTATCAATACAAGGCAGAAAGAAATATAGAAGGAGGGACAAGGTCCTGCGGATGCTGGCAGCTACCTCGTAGCCTCCGGAGCTCGATCACGCCCTAACTCAACTTTCTTCGTGCTCAAATACACATGGATCTGCACATGAAGTGCATGGTGTAGTATGAGTACAAGGACTCAGCAAGTAATATAAATAAATAAGGAACTGAGAAGCAGTGACGAGCTATAAAGAACAGTTTATTTGATAATTTTCGAAGTCTAAGAGTAAACATGTGTAATGCCAGTAACATGAGTCAAATTAATTTCATATTTACTAAGTTCAAGTAAAGCCAAATATCAGCTAAATGCAGCACCAAAAGGGGGGGGGATGGCAGATGCAAACTCACAGGGTACTGACTCTCGAGCTCTTAATAACTCAACACTCGGCTCTCAGCCCTCAATACACACGCTCAATAGGTACATGTGCTCACTGGGGGTGTTTAGACTGCGGAGGGGCTCCTACAGCCCAAGCGCTATAATCTGCACAGATAACTCACGTGCCGCACAGACAACTCACGTGCTATAATATCATATCAAGGAGCCGCATGAACAACTCACGTGATACCGAAATATCAGGATCCGCACGGACAACTCACGTGCCACATGGACAACTCACGTGCCACACGGACAACTCACGTGCTAAGGTACAATACCTCACAAACAGGCCTCAGCCTCACTCACTCATGAACCTCTCTAGTCTCACAACACTTATTAAAGAAGGAAAAATAGTCCAAATCAAAATGCTATAATATATCAGCAGGGAGAAATAATAGAGACTGAGTTAAACATATTCAAGAATCACTATGACTGAGTGTAACTACCATGAGCAGGTACATAGGCTAAGCATGATTTCTACCATGAAAGTAATCAAATTGCTAGCAGACAAGTACTACATGTAAGCACAAAAAGGCTATTAGACTTTACAGTCTCACGGGACTGACCAAGTCATAATCCCTCACGGTGTATACTCACACGCCTGGCACCTAGCGTGAGTGTCACCT
This sequence comes from Nicotiana paniculata, assembly GCA_005239505.1. Taxonomy (NCBI): domain Eukaryota; kingdom Viridiplantae; phylum Streptophyta; class Magnoliopsida; order Solanales; family Solanaceae; genus Nicotiana; species Nicotiana paniculata. The sequence continues at coordinate 55,409 of ML318035.1, forward strand.
CAAAACAATCACATTATACCAAACTCCAGGTTTCATACCCTCAAGACCAGATTTAAAACTATTACTTACCTCAACAACGTAGAAATCCTACTCTGTAATGCCCTTTCCTCTTGAACAGGCCTCCAAATGACCCGAATCTAGCCTCAATCAATACAATACGATCAATATAGGCTAAAGAAATCAATTCTACAAGAGAAATACCAAATCATAGCAAAAAATCCGAAATTGGTTCAAACCGGCCCACGGTCCCACGTCTCAAAATCTGACAAAAGTCACAAAACTCGAAAGCCCATTCACTCATGAGTCTAACAATACTAAATTTACCAAAAATACGACCTCAATTTCCCCTCCAAAACCCCAAAATTCACTCTCCAATTCTCAAGTGCTAAATCCCCAAATTTTCAATTCTAATCCCAAATTAAATGATGAACAAAGCCATAGATTCATGAAAATTAGTCCTATACAAGTTAGAATCACTTACCCCAACATTCTCGTTGAAAACCTTTGAAATATCGCGTCTCTCCCAAGCTCCTCAACTCAAAAATAAAAAATGAGAGACAAAAACCTCGAGCTGAGTTTTCTGCCCAGCAAAATCCGCACCTGCGGTCCTAGCTCCGCACCTACAGAACCGCATACGTGAACAGGTCTTCGCTTCTGCAGAAACTCATTAAAAGGCTGGCTTCACACCTGAGATCACCTGACCGCATCTCCGGCAATCGCAGATGCGGGAACCAAGCCGCACCTGCGGTCCAACCTCGCATCTGTGCCTCCCTAACCGCTTCTACGACCACCACAGATGCGGGATTTCCATCGCACCTACAGTATGAGCCCAGGACTTCTTTAGCCGCACATGCGACTCTACATTCGCTCTTGCGGCCTCTCACCTGCGGTTCCCACTCCACAGGTGCGGAAAACACCACCAGCAGCAGCTTCAGTTGCATTCATCCAACTCCAAAGACTCTGATAGCCACTCAGAATCACCCCGAGGCCCTCGGGACCTCAACCAAACATACTAACAGGTCATATAACCCCATACAGACTTAGTCGAACCTTCGAACAACCCAAAACAACATCAATACACCTAAATACACTCTGATTCAAGCCTAAAAACTTCTTAACTTCCAAATTCCGCAAACGACGTTGAAACCTATCAAACCACGTCCGAATGATCTCAAATTTTACATACACGTCAAAAATGACACCACGAACCTTCTTCGGCTTCCATTATTCTATTCCGACCCTGATATCAAAATTTCCACTATCAACCAAAATCACTGAATTTCTAACTTTCACCAATTCAAGCCTAATTCTACTATGGATCTCCAAATCACATTCCGGAAGCGCTTCTGAGTCCGAAATTACCTAACAAAGCTAACAGAATCATAAAAATTCAAATCCGGTGTCGCTCACACACAAGTCAACCTTCGGTTGATTTTTCCAACTTAAGCTTCTAATAAAGAGACAAAGTGTCTCAATTTCTCTCCGAAACCACTCTGGACCCGAACCAACCAACCCGATACGAAATAATACAACTGTAAAGCACAAAAGGAGCAAAAATAAGGGAAATGAGTCTATAACTCTTGAAATGTCACGACCCAAATTTCCCTCCGTTGAGTATCGTGATGGCACCTAGTCATAGGGACTAGGTAAGCCTAACAGTTAGTGAATAACAACAATAATAAAAGAAGGTTAGCAATCTCGATATAAAATATCAACAGAATGAACAAACTTTCCCAAAACCGGTAGTACAAGTCATAAGCTCTACGAAATCTTTCTATCAAATCTAAGTACAACTGTCTAGGAATAAGTAAGTACAGTTGAATAGAAATAAAACAGGAAGGTGACTCCGAAGCCTGCGAATGCAACAACTGGTTACCTTGAGTCTCCTCAGCAACGATCTACGCAGCTACCAACAACCATAACCTAAATTTGCACCCAAAAATGTGCCGAAGTGTAGTATGAGCACACCAAAGCAGTACCCAATAAGTATCAAGACTAACCTCGGTGAAGTAGTGACGAGGACTAGTCCGGACACCCACTGGTCTAATAGATAAAATACATAACAGTAATGACCGTGACAAAAGATTTATCTAAAATCTTTGAATATAATTAACGACAGGAAAATAATAAGCGGAAGGAAGCGCAATAATTTAAAACAACGAAATAGCATGACAGAAATATGCAAAGAGGAAAGGACAACACGCAAGCCAAAGTCGGAAATCACAATACCATAAAACACTTAACCTTAGCACCGCATCAATTTACTCACATCAAGCAGTAGCAAGTAGGCTCAATAAAAACCAGTCAAATCCTCGAGTTAAAACCTTTAAAACGTGAGCTTATGTCGAAAACTTTTGAAAATACAACCTTTTCAAGATATAGGAAAATCTTCTTTGAAGTATACTTTTATGAATGTATATGTATACATTTTTATAAAAGAATTTGTCAGAACATAGTTCCCTTAAAATACGTTGCATTAAAATATACTCCCCCAATACTACTCATTCAAATATCATTTGTTCAAATATACTTTCCTAAATACTGCTCCTTTCAAATATTATTTGTTCAAATATACTTTCAAAAGAGGAGCCCTTTGGGACTACTTTTCTCGGAGATAATTGCCTTTCAGCTATACATTTCAATGTAGGTATGTGTGCATACATGTATACTTTTCAATCCAAATGTCCTCAACGATAAACCACCGGAACTCAGTCCGTAACTCAATAGATAATCATGCAATGCAATGCAAGAGAAAGTCTCAGGCCATAGCCCGCAGTCCCAATGTAAATATGCAATGCAATGCAAGGGAAAGTGTGATGACCCAAGGGGTCATTATGAATTTAGACTCCGTTCTAGACTTATTAGCCATAAAAAAAAGATTAATATTAAATACCTCGATTTTCATGCGCAGTCCGGGCGTGAAACCGGAAAGCTTTTATATGAAAATATAAGAAATAATAATTTTTAGAATTAAAAATTTGGTTTTAGTTGACTTGAGTCAACATTTTGAGTAAACGGACTCGGATCTGTGTTTCGAAGATCCCGGGAGGTCCGCAGTAAAATATGGCACCTGGGCGTATGCTCGGAAATGAATTCTGAGGTCCCAAGCTTTAGAAATCAATTTTTGAAAGAAATTATTTTGTTGAAATATTTATGAAATAAAGAAAAGAATTAATGTTTAAAATCATTGGTATCGGGCCAGTATTTTGGTTCCGGAGCCCGGTATAGATTTATTATGATATTTAGGCCTTGCCTGTGAAATTTGTTAAAAACGGAGTTCGTTTGACGTGATTCGGACATCCGGTTGAAAAGTTATGAACTATAAGTGTTCTTCAGGAAAATAATGAGTTTTGAGGTTTAATTCGTTGTTTTACATGTTATTTTCATGATTTGATCGCACGAGCAAGTCTGTATGATGCTTTTAGACTTGTGTGCATGTTTGATTTAGAGCGCCGAGGGCTAGAGTGAGTTTCAAATAGGTTTGGGTTGTGTTGCGCTCGTTCTTTCTTATGCTTCGACGTCGTTTCTTCAAGCGTAAATGATATCATATTGAACAAATGAGCTTCGATTTCTGTTTTGAATGAAGTATTAGATCCGTATCGTAATTACGGATCCGTAGCAAAAAGAATCATCAAATTTGGACATCGTATGAGGGTTTTTTGGGCATTTTACTAAAGTTGCCAGATTTTTCAGGTTAATTGAGAAATTGCCCCTGACGGCGTATTAAAAATCTGCACTAATTGCAAATATTAAAACCTACATATCTCCTTCATTATAAGGCCAAATTGAGTGATTCAAAAGCCTAACTTGACTAGAATTTCACAAGAAATCCATTGGACACAAAAAAATCGAGTTTAGGGATTGTTTGGCACGAGAAACGAGGTAGAATAGCTGGCAGAAAAATAAATACAAAACGGGTAGACTTCTTCTTCTTCAAATTTACGAACCCCACAACCCTAGGAACGAAATTCTTCATCAAATATCATCCTCAAGTCATAGGTAATCAATTCTAAACTTTATTCTTTCAATTACCCATTTTTTTTCATCACTTTTAAATCAAAAATTAAGAATTTTCATGGTAAAAATTGAGGGTTTGGGTAGAATTAGGGAATTTCATAAAAATCGAATCTTTACCTCGAATTGAGGTCGGATTTCGAAATTAATTGTATATTTGGGTTCGTGGGTGAATGGGTAAACGTAAGTTAGTCCGAACCCCGAGTTTAGACCAAGCGGGCCCGGGGTCGGATTTTCACTTTTTTTGAGAAAAGTTAGGAAAAATTATGTTTTTCAATAAAGTTAGTTCCTTTAGCATTAGTTAATGATATTAAGTTAATTGTGATTAGATTCGAGCGAGTTAGAGGTGAATTCAAAACGAAAAACAATAATTGAGCAGTGAGTGGTCTGCGAAATTGAGGTAAGTGTTTGGTCTAACTTTGACTTGAGGGAATAGGAATCCCCACTTATTTGCTATGTGAAATGCATGGGCGTGGTGTATAGGTGAGGTGACAAGTACCTATGCACTACCCAATTTTCTTGATAAATATGATCTCTTTCTCGTTCCCAACTTAATTGATGTTTGTCTTAATTGTTCTATGTTCATTATTGTTTCTATGACTAGTTGGCCTTGTTATTTTTTTGTTGTTAAATGTTACTGTGGTTATTTTGGAAAGAGTATTGGTTGTTTATTTGGTTCCCTTGTGGTACAAAACGGTTGAGTAATTTGGCATTGTTTCTATGAGGCATATATATATATGTTCCTATTGATTCCATTTTTTTGATAATATTGAGGAAGTTATGAGAATTGCAGTTGAGGTTTACATAGCTATTTGATTTCAATCGATTATTGTCAATGGTTGTTGCAAGTGTGTTAAAAGTGTTGGTTGTTTCTCTTGATTCTATCATAATACATAAAGATTGAGCTGGGTTGGCAGCGTTACGATGTTTTACATATATTCTGGTTGGTTTTATTGTGGACTGATATTGGTTGAAGCTTACGAGCTATACTGTTTTCTATTTGAAATTTGTGGAAACAAAATTTGGTGTGATAAGGGGGCTGTGATACGGGGGTTGTGATAAGGGTGGATAATTGATTGTGACATTGTGTATAGGTGGGATCGGGTTGCACGCCGCAACAAGACACAAATATTGTGAAAAGCTTTGACTTGAAAGGCGGTGATAAGGGGGCTGTGATAAGGGGGTTGTGATAAGGGGCTGTGATAAGGGGACTGTGATAAGGGTGGATAATTGATTGTGATACGGGTGAATAAATTGATTGTGATATGGGTGAATAAATTGATATGATATGTCTGGTGGGATCGGGTTGCACGCCGCAACAAGGAGCAATAAGGGAGGACAATTATATTTTACTAATTTTTAAAGAAAGACAAAGATTTGAAAACTACTATTTTATATTACTATTTTTGTATATTTTGGCACTACTTTTATTTAAAGTTAAAGTTTGAAAACTTGGAAATTATTTTACAGTTTGTTATAGCTGAGGCCTGGAAAAGGCGGCTGAGTTATTTCATTGTTGTTGCAGTACTTAATTATTTGTTCAGATTTCCTTCTTGCTTTATATTTATTGTCTCAGTAATATTTTCTTGTTCGTGTAGAATTGTTTTACTGAGTTATAGTATATATTCTTGTCACAGGTTATATGTTGTTAATGCCCCGTCGTAGCCTCGCCACTACTTCGTCGAGGTTAGGCTCGGCACTTACTCAGTACATGGGGTCGGTTGTACTGATACTACACTCTGCACTCTTTTGTGCAGATCCAGGTATCGACCAGCAATAGAGATATTTAGAGCGGCNTGAAATCATTTAAATTAAGTTTACGTTAGATTTACTTATTGATGTTTAAGAAATAATCAAAGGAGTTTAGCTACTCAAATTCTAACATTTGGCTTGCCTAGCAAGTGTGGTGTTAGGCGCCATTACGATCCCTAAGGTTGGAAATTTGGGTCGTGACAGAAAGTCTCAAGTCATACCCGCAGTCCCAATATAAATATGCAATGCAATGCAAGGGAAAGTCTTAGGACATAGCCCGCAGTCCCGATGTAAATATGCAACGCAATGCAAGGGAAAGTCTCAGGTCACAGCCCGCAGTCCCAATATAAATATGCAATGCAAGGGAAAGTCTCAGGTCATAACCCGCAGTCCCAATATAAGTATGCAATGCAATGCAGGGGAATACACGGAGAGAAAATACAGCAAACACATTGCACAAACCACAACGAGCTCCACAGCAAACAGAAGACGAATGCAAGGTGCGACTATAAGTTCAACACGAGAACTTCAATCAAAATAGTGGAAAAACTCACTAATAAGCAGATTTCACTTAAGGGAGAAACCAAGTATCAATGAAGCAATGTAACAAGGAGAAAACCTAACAATTACAGCAACAATTCACATTACTCAAGTAAATAAATATAGAATCAAATATCCCGGCAAGGGAAACAGCTATAACCAATCTCGTCTAACAGTTTGTTTCACGGAATGAACTCAGCTTAAGCAAATATTCAATATTAAGAGGAACCAAGGAACACCGCCAATACGAGTGATGACTAACTATACCTAAGTAGCGTTTAAGGTGAATCATGTAAATCATCATATATGACTCACGGGCATGCTTGACGCAAAACTATAGATATTTCAATTCCTGATAAAACAATTATACGACTCGATGATACTAATTCTAATCAATAGGCAGTATATGAAGAAATTTTAGCATAGTGATAGAAGAGAGAAAATATTCAGCTAAGTCAAATTAAGATCAAATAATCAACAAGAGGAATCGAAGTCAAGGAAATCTAATTCAAACAAAGGAGGATGAAGCTAGTAATCAGAAACTCAACCATAATAGCATAACAGTTACCACTTCATACGCCAGAGATATAGGGACCTAAGAATCCTAAAAGGCCAACCTATTTGCAAATAAGTCCGAGGACACACTCGTCACCTCGCGTACACGGACTACAATCAACATAGAAGACCCAATTCCTAAGGGGTAGTTCCCTCACACAAGGTTAGGCAAGATACTTACCTCAAAGACGACAACCAGTACTTGAAAATGAACTTCTCAGGTGGGAAGACCTCTGGACGACTCAAATCAACTAAACCAACTTCAAAATGCACATAAAACATATAAGGCACTATTCAAAACGATAAAGTTTCAATCTTTACTAAGTTATAAAAATCAACCCAAAAAGTCGACCCCCGGACCCGCACCTCGAAACCCGACAAATTTTACCAATTCCAATTACCCACTCCGATATGAGTTCACTCATACTAAATTTATCCAAATCTGATGACAATTGGTCATTCAAATCATGAATTTTCAATTTAGAAATTTTCTTTCAAAACCCCAAGTTTCTTCAACCCAAAACACGAATTAAATGATAAAAATAAGAACTAATTCAAGAAATATAATCAATTCTAGTTAAAGAACACTTACCCATTCGAATTGTGTGAAAAACCTTCAAAGAATCGCCCAGAACCGAGCTCTAGAACTCAAAATGTGTTAAAAATGGCTTAACCCTCGTTTTTGGAATTTTATAATCTGCCCAGGTGTTTAATGAACCGCGATTGCGGAAATAGGTATGAGATCGCATAGAGGAAAAAATTATAGGTCTGAAATGATTCTATGCGATCGCGAGTTGGCATATGCGATCGCTGAGTATGAAGGAAATAGACAGATGCAAACGCGAGGGTTTATATGCGATCGCGAAGAAGAAGAAAGTGTACTTCTGCGATCACGAATGGTTTTATGCGATCGCGATGAACGAAAGCTGGGCGGCCAAAAGATATCTCTATGCAATCGCGGCTCCAACTATGCGATCGTATAGAAGGAAACCAAAAACCAGAATCAACAGTTCAAAACTAAGGAAAAAGGACCCGGCACCCATCCGAAACACACCCGAGCCCTCGGGGCTCAAAACCAAATATACACACAACCTCAAAAACATCCTACGGACTTATTCGAGTAATGAAAACACCAAAAGAACATCATAAGCATCAAATTAAACCTCAAAATCAATGAAATTTCTCAAAACTTCTTTAAACATAATTTTCTGCATTTAAGGTCCAAATCACGTCAAACTAAGTCTGTTTCTTACCAAATTTCACAGATAGCACATATAAAAAATATCAAACCTGTATCGGGCTCCGAAACCATGATATGGTCCCGATATCACAGGTTTCACCCAAAGTTTCATTTTCAAAAACCTTTATAATTTTTCCGAAAACAATTTTCTTTAAAAATTCATTTCTCTGACTTGGGACCTCGGAATTCGATTCCGGGCATACGCCCAAGTCCCATATTTTCCTACAAACCCTTCGGGACCGTCAAATCACGGGTCCTTATTCGTTTACCAAAAACGTTGACTGAAGACAACTTTATTCAACTTTTCAATACAAAATTATCATTTATTAATTTTTTACCTAAAGGCTTCCCGGCTACAGGCCCGGGCTGCGCACGGGAATTGAGGTGAGATAGAAGGAGGTTTTCACGACCTCGGAACACAGAATTAGCCAGAAATATACAGGATGACCTTTTTGGTCATCACAATCTCCCCCTGTTAAACAAACGTTTGTCCTCGAACGTGCTAAGATTCACTTTGAACTCATCCAAACACTGATTGCGCATTTCCAACACACACCCGCGGGTGATCCCATGTCACCCTAACCTAAATAAGCCTGATGACACCATCACAACTGCCATATAGCCTTCTCATCATCATCGATAAGCCTCATACCTCAATTCCTCACTTTCTACTCATTTCCAAAAGACCAAATTCTAAATCCATGTCCGGCATTAGCCTCAACCAGCTGCATCAACTCAGGTCCATGCCCGAAAGGCACGGCCACACAACATAGCAAATCACACATAGGCTCAATAGCACTTTTGATCACTATAACTGCTCAAAATCAACTCGACATTGGCAATTAGTCCCGCATATGGAAGAACTCTCTATTTCCACATTCCATAATATCGATAATGATGCAATAAACACGATGACCTCATCAGTAGACACCCGAATCACCGAGTCACAGCTAACACCATCGGGCACACATCCCGCAAACTGAACTAAAGAAGCACATAACGAAATGGCTGAGTAGAACAGATAGAAGCATATATAAAGGTACTATTAAACAAGCCCATAGGCATAATTATCTATCAATACTGACTTACCAAAAGCAATATAACAAGAGAGAAGCAAAACATATGGACAAATCACAAGGATGTCATCCTGAAAAAACATTTCCACTGCGGTACTCAGCCCGGTCCAAACATATCAAATCACAAAGAATCACGAGGGTCTCGCCCTCAACTCTACGACACATGTAGAATATATATCATACCAATAGAGATTTCCCGCTAATTCATCTTGGCTAACAAAATTATAGCACTCACTTACTCACATCTCAATGGAGTATCAAATCACAGCTTGAAAACAAAATATTCAGGAGAGTCACATAAAGCTTCCACGGAGGACGACATGGACTCACTTCCAGTTTCACCACTAGCAAGGATGAATAAAACAATGATAGAAATAGCTACTACTCATAGAATCCCCCTACAGGAGCAAGCACAAAAATAAAGTGCAATACATGAAACTCACTCATAAATGAGACAACAAATAATGGGAACTCGTCCTGATCAACAGGAACATAGTGAAATACAATGGTACCCCACTTTAGCACATCAAGCTATACTTCGGTGATGATATCTGACACGACGGCCTCTAGCCTACTATATGCAACGGATCAACGGGTCGGGTATCCCCCTCTTAGGCGCCTTCTATCCACCTGAACACCTTGCTATAACTCTCCCACCTAAGTCCTGGAACAATTTCTTACCCTGTGGCTAACATCTCCACACTGAAAACAATCTCTCTGCCGATGTGGTTGTGGAAGACATACGATACGGATCCTCGGAGACCCATGAGTATCTGAAACGCTCCCATGCGAAGCTGGTAATGTAACTTAACTGGTTGACCCAAGATTCTCTACCGTGCCTGAGTCCCTCCATGAATCTACGGATTCGCCCTCTAACTAAAGCAACCAAGTGAGGTGTATATCTGGCCAACTCACTAAATCTGACGGTGTACTCCAATGGTGACATAGCGCCTTGACGCATCTGCTCAAACTCCGTGCGCTGTGCATCCCGGCGGAACTGAGGTGCGACGTCCCTCAAAACATCTCCGAAAACTGAATCCATGTTAGTAAGGCTAACTCGGTCAGGCTACCCCAACTCATATGCCGCCACCACTGATCAATCCACTACTATGGACCTGAGATGTGACAAAAACAATCTCGCTCGTCTCCACAATACCCGAAGTACGTAGAATATGGTGACACTCCTCCAGAAAACCATGGGAATCACCTTCCGCCAATCCGCTGAAAGATAGAAGGGTGGCACTTCCAGTACCTCTAAATCCCAAGGTGCTCTACCTCCGATGTTGCTGTCCCAACCACGGGTTGAACTGAAACCACATGTTGTACTGCCATGACAACTGGAACTTGACCAATATGATCTCACTGCTCTGGAGTGTAGACGGTGGGAAGATGAACTCCTCCCCTGATCTGTGAAGCAACTGGTGCACTAGAGTCAACCCAGCCTGAGCCGATGTACCAATTATACTCAAACTGCGCTCCGGTCTTCTGAAGTTCGGGGTAGCAACAGGCAGCCCCATAACTTGCCCCCTAACTAGGAGTACTGGCGACTCCTCAACGGCTACTCTGGTAGGCATCTTAACTGCGACACGTGCTCTTCGTTGGCCTCTGTCTTTGACCCTTGTGACATTTGCTTCAGGGTAACATCATCCGAAACCGCCGCTCGTGTCCTCACCATCTGTGAGAGAATGGAATGATAATTTCAAACTTTAAGATCAATGAACTAGCACGATAGGAATGAAGGAAGTGAAATTGTCCTAATTGTTTCGTAGCCTCTCGAAGATAAGTACAGAAATCTCCGTACCGATCCGCAAGACTCTACCAAACCCGCTTATGACTCATAGCACCTATGAACCT
>ML318036.1:0-42099 GCA_005239505.1 Nicotiana paniculata
TCATCCAAAAAAAAAAGAAACATTCTCACTACAAAAAAAAAAAAAATGTACGCACTTTAAAAGAAAGTGGCACGTACCGTGGCCAATAAACGGGGACAAAAATTGAAGGTAATGTTCGAGACCATATGAGTTGCACAAAAATAAAAAATAAAAAATTCTAGAATGCGTGGGAACTATGATAAGTTAAGTATGCATGCAACATGGGGGCATAAAGACCAAAAAAAATAATAATTTCGTATGTTTAAAGAAAGCTAAAAAGGAACAGAAGGTATTATTCGATCAATGATCCCGAGTTGGTGACGTTATGAACGCACTTAAGAGTTTGTAGTTTTATATATATATATATACTGAGCCTTATAGGGCCGGACATCCTACTTATCATATTGAGAGAATTGAGTAAGTACCAACAGGTAAGCATATGTTAAGATTATCAGTTCATTTCCAGCTTTCTGTATACTACCTTACATACTCGGTACATTATTTCATACTGACGTCCGTTTTGCCTGGGGGCACTGCGTTTCATGCCCGCAAGTCCTGATAGACAGGTCGAGAGCCCTCCAAGTAGGCTGTCAGCTTAGCAGAAGATGTTGATGCTCTCCATTTGCTCATGAGTTGCTTATTTGGTCAGTATAATTAGGACATGTATTGATTAGTATGGCGGGGCTCAGTCCCGGCCATTATGATACTTATGAACTCTTAGAGGCTTGTAGACAGATGTCATGTATATGAATACTTGTATGGCCTTGTCAGATTATGTTTAGAGTTTATTAATGATTATGCTGGCCTATTAGGCCCGTATGTCACGAGTATATGATGATGTAATAAGAAAGATACTTTATGTTCGTACTTGGTTGAGTAAGGTACCGACTGCCCGTCGCGGCCCATCAGTTTGGGTTGTGACATTTTCATCTCTCAGTTGTGCGACCTCACACAGAATTGTGCTGCCGCAGTGTGCTGGTGCAGTCGGCATAAATCTAGTGCAGTCCGCACTGCTGCAATACTTAGCAAATTGTTTTCTTGCAAGTTCCTGTAATGCATACTCATATTACTGCATACAATTCACAACTAGCTAGCACAAAACAATGCCTAATCTAAAAAAGATCAAGAGAAAGAAAAACACATGGGTTGCCTCCCATGAAGCTCCTGATTTAACGTCGCGGAACGACGCATGTTACCATTAATCACTCGAAATGGAGCAATGCCATAACTTGGCCATTATCAACCTTGCCAAGATAGTGCTTCACTTGGTTCCCACTGACTCTAAACACCTCACCATTGTTATTTTTCAGATCTAGAGCACCAAAAGGTGTCACATGTACAACTTCAAAAAGGCCACTCCACTTCGATTTCAGCTTTCCTGGAAACATCCGAAACCGAGAGTTGATCAAAAGCACAAGATCACCTTCTTTGAATTCTTTGTTCCGGATATACTTATCTTGTAGATGCTTTATCTTGTCCTTATACAAGGACGAACTGGAGTAAGCATGGAATCGGAACTCATCAAGTTCATTCAATTTCTCCACCCTAAGATTTGCAGCTACATCCCACTTAAGTTAAGCTTTTTCAATGCCCACATAGCCTTATGCTCTAGTTCCACCAGAAGGTGACAAGCTTTCCCAAACACCGAGCGATACAGAGACATACCAATCGGTGTTTTGTAAGATGTTCTATAAGCCCGAAGGGCATCATCAAGCTTCTTCGACCAATCAGTCCATTGGCATTAACAGTCTTTGACAGAATACTCTTGATCTCCCGGTTGGAGACTTCAACCTATCCACTTGCTTGGGGAGGATAGGGGGTCGACACTTTATGAGTGACACCATACTTGGAGAGTAAAGTGTCAAAAACTTTGTTGCAAAAGTGTTATCCCCCATGATTGATGACGGCGTTGGAGTACCAAACCTTGTGAATATGTTTTTCTTCAAGAAAGCTACCACACTCCGAGATTCATTGTTGGACAAAGCCACAGCTTCAACCCATTTGGACACGTAATCCACAGCCACCAAAATATAGGTGTTCCAACATGAGCCCACATATAGACCCATAAAATCGATGCCCCGCACATAAAAAATATCAATCTATAGGATGATGGTGAGAGGCATCTCGTTTTTCTTGCAGATCCCACCGGCCCTTTGGCATTCATCACAATGCTTAACGAGCTTGCTAGTGTCCTTGTAAAGGGTAGGATAATAGAATCCAAAGTTTATCAACTTTGTATTAGTTCTCGCTCCATCATGGTGACGACCATATGGCGAAGAGTGGCAAGCTTCAAGAATACCCAATTGCTCTTCTTCTGGTACAAATCTCCGAATAACAGCACCAGTACAAATTTTGAAGAGATATGGCTCATCCCAATAGTAGTCCAGGCAGTCTCGTTTGAGCTTATTCCTTTGGTTTGTAGAGAACTCATTCAGAACAATGCCACTGACAGAATAGTTGGCCACATCGAAAAACCATGGCATCCCGGTCATATACATGGAAAAGAGTTGTTCATCCGGAAATGAACCATTGATCTCAAGGCCATCATGTGGCCTCCCCTCCTTCTCCAATCGGGACAAATGGTCCGCCACTTGGTTTTCACTCCCCTTGTGGTCTTGGATTTCAAGATAAAATTATTGTAGAAGAAGTACCCACCATCAATCATGCCTTAGAGTCTTTCTTGCTCATTAAATAACGAAGTACCACATGCTTGGTGTGAACAATCACCTTTGTAGCCATTAGGTACGGGCAGAACTTTCCATAAGAAAGACAATGGCTAGAAGTTCTTTCTCGGTCACTCTATAGTTGACTTGGGCCTCGTGCATGGTCTTATGGCATAGTAGATCAGATGGAAGATCTCGTTAATTTGTTGCCCCAATACCGCTCCAACCGCCACATCGCTTCCATCACACATGAGCTCAAATGGTAAGCTTCAATTTGGCGCGGTGATTATAGGAGTGGTAGTCAACTTATACTTGAGTGGTTCAAATGCCTTCATACAATCTTCATTGAAAATGAACTTGGCATCTTTCTCCAAGAGTTTGCACAAGGGGTTTACCACCTTAGATAAATCCTTGATGAACCGGCTTTAAAACCCCGCGTGACCTAGAATGCTCCTCACTCCCTTGATGGAAGTAGGGGAGGGAGTTTTGATATCACTTCAATTTTTGCTTTATAAACCTCAATACCATTCTTGGAAATCTCGTGGCCGAGGACAATGCCCTCCTCGACAATAAAGTGACACATCTCCCAATTTAGCACCAAGTTAGTTTTCTCACAACATGCTAATACCATATCTAAGTTATCCAAGTATTCTTTGAAAGAATCCCCCATGACAAAGAAATCATCCATGAAAACCTCGAGAAAGTCCTCCACCATATCGGTGAAGATGGCCATCATTCATTGCTGAAAAGTTGTCGGTGCATTGCATAACCCGAATGGCATCCGTGAGAATGTGAAAGTCAAGTGAAAGTGATCTTATCTTGGTCTTGAGGTGCAATAAGAATCTTCTTATATCCAGAATATCCATCCAAGAAGCAATAATATGCACGTCCGGCTAACCTATCCAACATTTGATCAAGAAATGGAAGCGGAAAACGGTCTTTTCGAGTAACTTTGTTGAGATTCCTATAATCCATGCATACTCTCCACCTGGTGACAACTCTTGCGGGGATCAATTAATTTTTGTCATTTGCTATCACAGTCATGCCCCCTTTCTTTGGGACACATTGCACCGGCGAGGTCCACGAACTATCGGAAATGGGGTAGACAACCCTAGCATCGAACAACTTGATGATCTCTTTCTTTAGTACCTCTTGCATGGCCTCATTCAATCTTCTTTGATGTTCCACAGAGGGTTTGGAATCATCCTCCAATATGATTTTGTGCATGCAAAAGGTGGGGCTTATACCCCGAATATCCACCAATGTCCAACCTATTGCTTTTTTACTCCTTTGAAGCACCGCAAGGGTGAAATCTACGTGCACGTTAGTTAAGAATGAGGAAAGAATAACAAGTAAAGTGGAACAAGGGCCTAGAAACTCATACCTGAGGTGTGAAGGCAAAGGCTTTAACTCCAAGGGGGGAGGCTCCTCGATTGAGGGATTTGTTGGCGGAGTCTTCCTGTTTTCGAGATCCAAGGAAAGCTTTCGGGTCCCATATGTATATAATCTCATTCCTTGAAAATCATCTACGCATACTACAAAGCCTTCCTTCTCATCCTCATCATGATTCAATAACACAACGTCCAAGGTATCTTCAATATTTATCACAACACTTGTGTCATCAATAATTACTTCGGTCATAAGATCCATGAAAGTACACACTTCGTTGCTCTTAGGCTGCCTCATTGATTTACAAACATGGAACACCACTTTTTCATCGCCCACCCGTAAGGTGAGCTCACCAGCTTCCACATCAAGTAAGGCCTTCCCTGTAGCAAGGAAAGGTCTCCCCAAAATGATTGGCACCTTTTAGTCAACCTCATAGTCAAGTATCACAAAATTTGCGGGAAGGATGGACTTGTCGACCCGAACAAACACATCATCAATTATCTTAATGGCCTCTTCATTGTCTAGTCCGCCATTTGCAACCTCATGCATGTGGGTCTTGGTTTCCCAATGCCCAATGTTTTGATTACATAATAGGGAATCAAGTTACTTATTTCCCCCAAGTCACATAAATCTTTGGTGAAACCGACACTCCTAATAGTGCATGGGATGGTAAAAGCACCGGGGTCCTCCAACTTTGGAGACATGGAGTGCACAATGGCACTCACTTGATGTATCATTTTGATCGTTTCACAGTTCATTGATCTCTTCTTTGTTACGAAATCCTTCTTGAACTTTGCATATCCCGGCATTTGTTCTAAGGCTTTAACCAACGACACATTTATGGACAAACGTTTCATCATATAAATTATTTTCTTGAATTGATTCTCATTGTTTTTCTTTGCGACTCTTTGAGGATATGGAGTAGGGGCCTAGGAAAGAGAGCCTTGGCCTTTGGAACTACCATATATGGTATGTCTATTACATTCTCCCCGGACGGGTTCACATTTTCTTGTGTCTCCTCCACATTTTCATAAATGTCTATCCTCACTTCTTCATTAGCTTGCATATCATTTCGTGGCACATCTTCATCTTGAACCAACACATCCTCATCCAAATTTATTCTTTGATTTGAGGTACTAGCAACTCCACCTCTCCCACTTCTTGTTGTCACGGCCATTACATGCCCCGTATTGTTCCCACCCTCCGGGTTCACCACCGTATCACTAGGTAGTGCCATTTTATGGCGAGTATTTAAAGCTTGAGAAATTTGGCCAAGTTGGACCTCCAAGTTGCGGATAGAAGTGTTGTGGGAGGCTAGTTGGGCATCGGAGTAGGAGTTATTCTCCATCATTTTCTTGAACATAGTTTCAATCCGTCCCATTTCACTATTGGAAAAACTAGAACCTTGCGACAAAAATTGAGGCAAGTTCTTTGGTTGTTGATACATCGAGGGCCTTTGAATGACCGACTCTCGATTTCTTTAGTTGCTATTTTTCCAACCCCCTTGATTATTGTTGCCTCCCCAATTACTTTGATTGTTGCAACCCCAATTACCTTGATTATTTCCTCCTCAATTTCCTTGATTACCTTGATTGCCCCAATTGTTTTGATTGTTGTTCCCCCAATGCCTAGGTTGTTGTTGTTGCCACCACTCCAATTTCCTTGGTAACCTTGGTTGTACCAATTTCCTTGATTTCCTTGTGATCTCCGTTGTTGTTGATTTGGAGAATTGCTTCTTTAACTTGATAATTATTGACATATTGAACCACTTCATCTTGCTCATCATATGCATCATCTTGATTATACGCACTATTACTTTCCTCAAATTGCTCCGGATGGTTTTGTACTTGTTGGACTTGTTTCCTTCTCTTGTCTACCATCATGTACCCCTTCCATACCATTCACCTGTTTCGGCCCTTGAACCTGTTAAAGCTGAGCCTTGTCCAATTGGGTCATAGTGGTTGTCAACTCCTCAATAGCTTGCCCATGATCATGTAGCTCCTTGTGTAGGTGAATAACATTTGGGTCATCCTGAGGAACATTGGCTCTACTTTGCCACGTCAAAGAGGTATCCTCCATCTCATCCAAGATTTCACAAGCTTCATAATAAGGCGTGTTCATGAATTTACCCAGCCGAGTTGATTTACCACACACTTATTCGTTGTGTTGACCCCCCTGTAGAAGGTCTTCTAGATCATGGCCTCAGTCATATCATTGTTCGGGCACTCTTTGACCATGGTACGATATATTTCCCAAATCTCGTGCAATGGCTTATTGGGATCTTGTTTGAAAGCTAGAATTTCATCCGTTAGCGTAGCCATGTGCCCCAGAGAGAAGAATTTGGCAATGAACATTTTGGCCAAAAAATCCCAAGTGTGGATGGAATGATAGGGCAATATCTCTAACCATTAGAAAGCCTTTCCCCGTAGAAAAAAGGAAAATATCCTTAACCTCAGTGCATCCTCAGAGACATTCGTTTGCTTGCTCCCCCAACACGTACCAACAAAACCCTTGAGATTCTTGTCGGCATTTTGGCATGGAACTCCGATGAAGAAGCCCCGTTTCTCAAGCAGTGTAAGCATCATATTGGTCATTGGAAAGTTTCCCGCATGACTATTGCACTTGCATGGCCCTCATTAGGGAACACATGATGTGCTGCTCTAGATGGAGGTGGGGGAGGGTTTGGGACATTACCATGAGTCGGTCGGCCTCTCCTGTTTACTTGAGGCTCGAGATGAACCTCATCCACTTGCTCATCATCTACCTCCTCCCCCAATGGTATATTTCTTAGGGTCTCGTTGTTAAGATCCATTTCGTACCTTAAAGCAATTAACAAATGAAATTAGTGACACGGAAGGAAAGAAAAACAAAACACACAAATACCTATATATAGCTAAATTCGTTTAACTCCCAAGGCGCCAAAAATTGATCTCGACCAAATCCACACCACTATTAAGTATCAAGGCGGTCGATGCAATAATAAACCCAACAAAGGTCGGGATCGAATCCACAGGGAGTTAACAAATGGGATTAGGTGTATATCTATGTTAATTGCAAGTTTTGACTCTAATTAAACATCCACAAAATTGATTGGTGTTCTACTTCTATTTTACTCTATTGATTGCAAGTAATAAAACTAAGGACAATATTTTTGGTTTTGGGTTTCAAATGATTAAAGGGACTAGGGTCATGACTTCTACCTGGGTGGTTATCTAATGGGTTGTAAATTCCATGGCAAGCTTGATTAGTTGGGGTTGTAATATAGCTATCACACCCAGGTACTCACTCTATACCTCTCGGTAGTTTGAGTGATTTTGCCCAATTTGGCTTTCTCAAGTCCAAATGGGTATTTGCACAAAACGAATGATATTAGTTCAAGTCGGATATTACTATTTCTAGGTTTAACCCTTTTATTGGGGCTATCAATTTCTTGAGTTCTCCCCAACTCCTTGTTAGCCAAGTTTTCCTAGACTTAGTCCCTCTTTATCAAGTAGAGACTAAGTCATTTAGGCATGAATCAATGTTTGCAACCATTAATTCTTGAGTTCTAGCAAGAACTAGGCTAAATATCACTAACCTGGTCACAAACAAGCCCTAAATCAAACACCCATTAAATACCCACACTAGAGTTGGGTCACAAACCCAGGTAAAGATTTAGCTATCATGAAAATTGCAGAAATTAAAGAATAATTGAAGATAGAATCCATAATATTTGATTATGGGATGAAAATCTATTATTTAGAGACAAATTAGTACAAAATTGCCAAAAGTAGTAAGTAAAAACGAAGCAGGTGATCTTCTAAAACATAACTTAACCTAATGCCCATGTGGAGGTTGTGTGGCCGCATAATTCTGAATGTGGTTGCACACTCTCTTGTATGGCCGCATAATTATGGTATGGTCCGCATTCCTTGATCTGAGCTTTTGATTTTGCTGGACTTCTGCGGACCACACAATTCTGAGTGCGGCCACGCTCTTGATTATGCGGACGCTTAAATATGATGTGTTCCGCACTTCTTGACTTTGGACTTGAACCTAGCTCTATGATTCTTCACTCCTGCGGATTTCTCAATACTGGGTGCGACCATACTTGAAATCCTGCGGCCACACAATTTTTTTGCGGTCTGCGCTTCTTTAGCTTTCCCAAATATCATCTCTCTGAATCTCGTCTATTGCGGTCCGCATAATAGTGAGTGTCGCCGCAAATAGACTTCTACGGCCGCACAATATTTGTGTGGTCCGCACCTTTGTACATGCTCAGGCTTCAGGCTCTGAACCTTTCATCTACAACCGTACTAGAATAATGTGGTCCGCACAGTTGGCCTTTTACCCGGTTTTGGTTCTTATTCACTTTTGACTCCTTTGTGAGTTGATTTTGATTCCTTTTGCGCATAATGCAACATCCATATAAGCAAAAACTTTTCATTAGTTTCGGGAATACCTTTAAGAATATTTGACCTAAAACACGAGTAAAAGAGAGCAAATAAGCGGTAAAAATTTCTACTTATCAGTACATATTCATGCGTTTCAACACAAACGACTAGTCTACTAAAGGGAATACAAATTATCCAAGTAAAGCATGTTAAAATAACAAGATTGATAGCAAAGTTGAATAACAAAGAGACGCTAAAAAATGCAAAGGTCCTAAACAGCAGTAAGTTGCGACACACAGGCTAGATGAACTCTAAAGGAATCTAATTTACTCAAATTAGGTTTAGGCATGCTTTGAACTATCAACAATATGAAGTTAAAACATAAGGAGAGTTAAAATTGAAGTAGAACAAACAGAATTTCACACAAAAACAACCCAGAGAACTCATTCAGCTAACGAACTTCATAGGTGAAGCCTTATGCAAAAATGCAGATACATAGGGACAAAAGGACAAAGGTCCAGTAACACATCAGTTAATGAAAAACAGTAAAGAGCAAACTTCCACAAAATCCCAGAATCCCTATGCGTCAAAGTTCCCAATATCTTCGATGAACTCAGGGCAATGCTCGCACCAAGAACAGGTTGAGTAACAAGGTGTTAATGGCCTTGGCTTTCAGCCGGCCAATATAGAATACCGAACAAGGGAGAGTAGCAAGAAACCTCAATTTTTAGTGAAGAAAATCAATTAAAAGTCTTTCCCCATAAGGGAAATGAGGATGTTTATATAGAAGTCAAAAATTGAACAAACACATAAGGAAGCGGAGTAAATTGAACAACAAATAAATCAGCAGAAATCCAAATGAAATTGGACTCACACAATAAGTATTGAACGTGCGTAGACGAGATATGGTCTAGATTCAAAAGATTGGAATCGACCGGGCAGAATCGGAGAGGTAGTACTTGTCATGTTTAGGCAAGTACTAAGTGATACCATGGAGAAACACCCAGTAGTGGAAAACACTGATACGGAAAGTAAATGAGGAGAGAATCCTATTAGGAGAGGGATTAGGGAAGGACGGCGATTAGGGTTCTTCAGAGAAGTGGGAGGGTTTCAGGGTGGCGGGTTAGAGGGAATGGGTATTATGTTTGGGGTTGGGTAATTAAAAGGGATAGGTTATTTTGGGTCGTTGATCTTAGAGATTGACGGCAACGATTTTTAAATAACTGGGGAAGGTTAATTGAACGGGTATGACTGTTGTTGCTGATGTTTTGCTAGGGATTATTGGGCTAGAGTATTGGGCCTTTTTGTCCAAAAATATGTTTAAAAGGGAAATTAGGCTAGCTCTTTTAAATAGAAATTAAAAGGGAAATAATTTAATAAAATATCTAAAAAAATATATAAAAATGCTACTTATGAAAATTGATATTTTAAACAATAATAGAAGCCTGTAAAAGATATAAAATATTATTTTGACCCTAAATGAAATGTTAATTGCAATCAGAATGCAAAATATAGGCTTTTATTGCAAATTTATGCAAATAGCCTAAAAATACTATTTTAATTATATAAAAATGAAGTGAGAATACTTTAAAAATTTATTAGGGATGAAAATAATAATTTTAACTGATTAAGTCATAACAAATAATTTAAAAGAATAGTTACTGAATGTTATGTAAATTAATGCAAGAAAATTAATTTAAAAGCTCTAAAATTATGGAA
The DNA here is from genome assembly GCA_005239505.1 of Nicotiana paniculata. Taxonomy (NCBI): domain Eukaryota; kingdom Viridiplantae; phylum Streptophyta; class Magnoliopsida; order Solanales; family Solanaceae; genus Nicotiana; species Nicotiana paniculata. The sequence goes on from ML318036.1 coordinate 10,124, forward strand.
AATTATAAGAAGTGCTTGTGTAAATCTTGTAAATTCAATAATAATCCAAAAATAATATTTTGAAAAAATATATATATTATTTGAAAAATATATGAGGGCAAAAACGGGTATCAACAACACTAGCCAGTTTTTCTCATACCGCGCGTACATCATCAAGAGAGAAACATGAGAGAGTGAACCTGGGGGGGTGGATCCTTTCACATGCTACACAGATAACTCATGTGCCATATATAACAACCGCATGGACAACTCCTGTGCCATATATAACAACCGCATGGACAACTCACGTTCCATTATAACTCAGATCCATATAGAACAACCACATTCTATCAACCCAGTCGATATCACATCAATAGCATGTACAACAATACATTTACAAGAACAATAGATATCAATTTACATACTCATGGACTGATATAAGTGACATACTAAAGTCTAGGCATGTGTGAGATGTACTACCACATTTCAAATCATACTACTACTCAACAAGAATAGCAACTAACATGTTTGAACAAGAGATCAACAAGAAAATAATATCTACCATTATTCAATTACTTCACAAAAGGAGTACAACATAAGAAACATGATAACACGAAACTTAGCAATCAATTCAAAGCGTATAATATCCTAATTGCCCCGAGCATGGATAATACCCCGGTGTACGCACATGTACTCAATCCCCTCACATGTGTGCCACCCATATCACGTAGCTATCATTAATAATTCAAGAAACTAGTGTCTCAATCATGTTTAGCTAAGATACTCACCTCAAGCAAACCAAATCAATACTTTAGAAATCCTTTCCCGCGTGAATCAACCATTGAAAAGCACGAATCTAGCCGAAATAACTTAATAATATCAATAGAACCCTTATAAAATAACCCCAACAATAAAGCTATGATCTTGATTCAAATATACGAATTCAAACCAAAAACTGTACTCTTGGTCCGCACCCCGAAACCTAATCAAACTTACAAATTCTGAACACCCATTTCGATTCGAGTCCAAATCCAACCTCAAATTGACCCTTAAAACACCAATTTTCACTCTCTAATAAACCATGGAAAACACCCAAAATTCCTCCTTTAGATCAAATAAACTAGGTGTAATAATCCATGGGCATCATTACCTAACATCAAAATTAAGTAGAGTTTGCTTACCCATTCAATTGTATTCAAAATCCTTCAAAAAATCGCCCCTAGCCGAGCTCCAATACTCCAAATAATGTGGAATAGCCAAACCCTTCGAAATAAATATTCTGCCCAGCGATTTCCGCATCTTCGGATATACCACCACATATGCGGATCCGTTTTTTTGCTTATATGCATTCTCTTACACTCCCAATCCTCCGCATCTGCGAAAACCTAGCTGCATCTATTTCATAGCTTCTGCACCTCCAACATTGCAGATGCAGCATCACATCTGCGTCAAAACTTTCGCATATGCGGAAACAACCCCAACAAGTCTAACTCCGCATCTGCGGCCCTAGGTCCACTTTTGAGGCCTCACACTGATGGCTAGACCCTTGCAGGGGAAAAAACACCATAACAAGTTTGCTCAAAAACATGAAATTGATCTACAACTCATCCAGAACACATCTGAACCCCTTGGGACCTCGTCCAAACACAAAATCCCAAAATTTAACACGAACTTAAATGAGGCCTCCAATCACACAACATTATATCAAAACCACGAATCGCACCTCAATTCAAGCCTAAGGAACTAATCAACTTCCAACTTTCAAAAATTCATGCCGAACCACATCTAACCAACTCTGAATGAACTCAAAATTTGCATACAACTCACAAATAACACAAAAGACCTATTTCAAATCCCGGAACTGCAATCCAAACCCAATATCATCAGAGTCAACTCACGATAAAACCTATGAACCTTCAACTTTCCAACTTTTGCCAAATAGATCTAAATTAACCTAGATTCCTATAAATACAAATCCGGACATACGACTAAGTCCAAAATCACCATACAAACCTAATGGAACCATCAAAATTCCATTTCACGCTCGTCTACACAAGAGTATAACTCTGTTCACACTTCACAACTTAAGCTTTCAACCTTGGAACTAAGTGTCCCAGTTCAATCCAAAACCCCCTACATCAAACCAACCACCCTTGCAAGTCATATAACAATAAATAAACATATGTAAAGCATAAAATAAGGTAAACGATTCTAAATTATATAAAATGAGCGACAAGTTCGATACATTCTCTACCTCTTAAACAATCAATCGTCCTCGAGCAAATATGGAACCATACCTGAAATTTCAAAAAGGTGACGATATATACTTCTGATATCATGATCAGTCTCCCTAGTCACCTCCTTAGCATGTCCGTGATTCACCATATCCCTTAGGACAAGCAACTGGGTATAATCATAATAACGTGCCTTTATGCACTTAAACAATAACAACCGTGATACAACACAACAATAACCCTGTTAGGCTCCGAAATTTCCAACCTCATGAACCTGTTGGTCATGGACTGAACATCCAAAGCTAATGGTCTCCCCCCCCTTTTCCCACTAGACTAAAAGCAAGAATCCTCATGCACTCTGCTTTCCTACCAAAGGCGTCGGCCACCACATTGGCCTTTTCCTTAATAGATGCTGGAGACTCCTGTGATCCGTGAACACCTCACAAGATACTCCATAAAGATAGTGCCTCCAAATATTGAGCGTATGAACAGTAGCTGCTAACTGCAAACTATGTACTAGTAGTTCTTCTCATAGGACTTCAACCGACGCAAAGCACAAGCAATCACCCTTTCATCCCGCATCAAAAGACACCCAATACCAACCCATGAAGCATCACAATAAACTATATAAGAACATGTTCCCAAAAGTAAAACAAATCCTAGGACTGTAGTCAAGGTACACTTGAGCTTCTGAAAGCTCTCACACCCCTCAGACCACCTGGATTGCGCACCTTTTCGAATCAACCTAGTTAATAAGGCTGCTATATATGAAAACCCCTCAACAAAACGGTCATAATACGCAGCCAATTGAAGGAAATTCTAGAGCTCTGTAGCAGTTAGAAGGTCTGGGCTAACTCTGAACTACCTCAATCATCTTCAGATCTATATTAATCCCCTAACTTGACACCACATGACCCAAGAATACCACCGCCAAAACTCGCACTTGGGGAATTAAGCATATACTTTCTTCTCCCTCGAAGTCTAGAGCACGATTCTCAAGTGATGCTCATACTCCTCTGTACTGCGAGGGCACATAATATATCAGCAATAAAAACAATAATGAATAAATACAAATAAGTCTGAAATACATTGTTCATCAAGTGCATAAAAGTTGTTGGCGCATTGATCATCCTAAAAGTCATCATCAAGAACTCAAAAGGCCCATAACGAGTCCTGAAAGCTGTATTAGGAATATACGAAGCCCTGATCTTCAACTGATGGTACCAAACCTCAAGTCAATCTTTGAGAATACCCTATCACCTTAAGATAATCAAATAAATCATCAATACGCGGTATTTGATACTTTTTCTTGATAATAACCTTGTTTAACTGCCTGTAGTTAATGCATATCCTCGTAGAACCATCATTGTTCTTCACAAATAGTATCGTTACACCCCAAGATAACACAATATGCCTGATGTAACCCTTATCAAGCAATTTACGTGACTTTTCCTTCAATTCCTTCAACTTCGTTGGTAAAATTCACTATGGTGGAACTACAGATGGGGTGAGTGCGCGACACCAAATCTATATCAAAATCAATATCCCTATTAGGTGGAATGCCTGACAGGTCTATATGAAACACATTTGAGAACTCCATCGCTACTATGATTAACTCAACAGTAGGAGTATTAGCACTAACCATCCATTTAGCCTTCAAATATGAAATCACTCTACTTGGAGTGTTACCAAGCAAACCTCTCCACTCCAACCTTGGCAACCCCGACATAGCCAATGTCACCGCCTTAGCATGGAAATCAAGAATATCATGTATGGAGATAATCAATCCATAGAAAAAATCACCTCAAAAGCAACGATACCGAGCAAAAGAGATCAACTCTAGTATCATAACCCCTAATAGTAACCACACAAGGCTAATATACATGATCCACCATAATAGAATCACCCACCGGTGTAGATACATGAACATGAGTATCAGGAGAATCACGAGGCATACCATATATCAAACAAAATAGTAAGACACATAAGAATAAATGGAACTAGGGTAAAATAACACTGAAGTATCTTTGTGGAACACTGAAATAATACGTTGGATCACGGCGTCGAAAGCACCATCCTCTGGCCTGGCAGCAAATGCATAGAAATGGGCATGTCCACCACCTAATTGACCTCCCCTCTAGGATGACCTCGAACTGATTAAGCCCCACACCTAGCTAGTTGTGTAGGTGGTGTAGCTACTGGTTCTGGAACCATAGGTTATGTGTTATACTGTGATGCACTACTTAGAAGTGTGAGGCAATCCATCTTGAGATTACTTAAGTCTCCTCACTCAAAACAACCACTTCTCTAGAGAGGTAATTAACCATACGAATATCCTCGAATAACCGCATATGGACCCTGAGCAAACAAAGCACGATAAAAAAATTTTGTCGCTAGCGCACTGAATGATGATTGAAATGGGCATGCACTCAATGAGTTTCGGGTAAACCACATGGAATTAGATAAGCTGCCTGATGGGGCCTAAAAGGACGACCTCTACTATAATGTGACTGGCCTCCAGATTAGGCACCACTAAAACCACTCAAACCACGAGGCCTCACGGCCTCCCGCTCCTCTCTCTCAAGCATGCGAACATGCTCCAAACATCTAGAAATATCAACCACCTGGTCAAATCGAGCATCCATCTCGGACTCTCGAGCCATTCCATACCAAAGGCCATAGTTGAGGCAATCAATAAACCTCCTGATCCTCTCGCTCTAAGTAGGTACAGGAAATGCCACATCACATGCTAACTCCATAAACCTCATCTCGCACTGGGTCACAATAATGCCCTCCAAGAGTAGATGCTCAAAATCCCTACACAACTTCTCTTTGCGAATTTGTAGGAAAAACTTCCCTAAGGATATAAATGAGAACTGATGCCATATGAGTGATGATTTGGCACCCGGTCTTCCTGACTCATAGGTCTTCCAACACTTGTAGGCTGGTCCCGACAGCTGAAAGTAGTGAAGTCGACTCCATTGGAGTCCACAACACCCGTTGTGCGAAGAATTTGGTGACAATGATCAAGAAACTGTAAGCATCATCTAACTCTCCTATATAAGACTAGGGAGAAGAAAGCCTCTGAAACCGCCATTGGTCGGAGCAGCAACAACTAGCTAAACTGACAGAACCCTAGATGTCTCATAACCCTGAGCTAGCTGTTGCGGCTATTATTAGGCATGGCCGAGCCAAGCTTGTGTGCACACTCAAGTTCTAGGCCAAAATATCTTGAAGACTAGGCATAGCAATAGGTACTTCCGGTGTGTGAGCTGTTTCTACCGGCTCAACAATATCAAAAATCTTCTCCTCCACTAGAGCAACTGGTGGCTCCAAACGTGCTGCTCTAGCTGTAGCGCAACCTCATCCTCAGCTCCAGCCTCTTGCGGACCTGCGTAGAGGCACTGGTGCCTGCCCATTTGATCTTGCTGAATGTATCCTTATCATCTATGAGATAATATAAGAGTAAATGTTCAAACTTCAGAAATAACAAGTCCACACGACAAGAATTAAAGAACGTGAAATTTCTCCTAACGGCTTGGTAGTCTCTCGAAGATAAGTACCGACTTCTCCATAAAAATCCTTAATAATCTACTAAACTTTCTCATGACACATTGAACCTATGAACCTATGGCTCTGATACCAACTTGTCATGATCAAAAACCATCAATTGGTCGTGATGGCGCCTAACTCACTTGCTGCACAAGCCAAACACAACAAAAGAGGAATGAAAAGGCAGAATTTTAAAAATAATATAAATCCAAAGCCAACTAACATAAATAGACAACGTCAATACATATAATCCTCTAAAACTAGTAAAACAAAGTAATGAGCCCTAAGATAGACGTACAATTCTGGAAACAGAAAATAAAAGTATGGTCTGTATAATAGCAACAACAACTGAAATGGAAGAGACGCCAAGGACTGTGATCAAAATGCATCTCTATGTCGTCTCTTGGAAAAACTCCCATCAATAAATCACAACAACTCATTGCTCGGTCCAACAACTTGATCTGCACAATTAACTGCACAGTGTAGTATGAGTAAAATCGATCTCATGTACTCAACAAGTAGCATAACTAACCCCAGCGAGATAATAGAGGCATGAATTATAAATGATACTCACTAATAACCTGCCTAGTTCACAAATTTCAAAATCACACAACATTAATATTATCAAGTCATAAATCACAGATGAAGTCACCTTTAAATATATGAGATAAAGTGCCCAACTATGTAACAATTAGCAATCCAGCATATCGAGATGATATTTACAAAAAGGCATGTATGCATTCCTGATCTTGCATATGGACAAGATATGCGAATAAAACATTCATACATCCGAGAAAATTGCAAGTAGAGAAGAAATTCAATAACCAAACCAAGCAATGGCCAGTTTCCTCATACCGCTTATACACCACAAACAGAGAAACATAAGAGGGTGACCCTAGGGGAGATGGATTAATACCCACACGTTGCACATAGAACTCACGTGCCATATATAATAACCACGCAAACAACTCAGGTGCCATCATAACTGGGATCTGCAAAAACCAATCGCGTCATATAATACCAATTCATATCACATAGAGAGAATATACAAGAATACATGTACATGAACAATGGATATAAATTTACATACTCATTAGCTGATATAAGCGACATGTTAAAGTGTAGGCATGTGCGAAGTAGACTACAACAGTTCAAATCAGGCGATTACGCCACAAGCATATCAACTAACACGTTTGAACGGGAGATCAACCCACAAATAATCTCTAACATAATTCAATTAGTTCAAAAAGGGAGTAGAACATTAGAAACATAATAACATGAAACTTAGCAATCAATTCAAGGCATATAATAGCATAACCACTACCTCGAGCATGGATAATACTCCAGTGTATGCACATAGTCTCAACCCCCTCACACGTACGCCAATAGCACATAGCTATCACTAATAACTCAGGAAACTAGTGCCTCAGCCAAGTTTAGTTAAGATACTTACCTCAAGCAAGCCAAATCAATGCTATAGAGATCCCTTCCCGCCTGAATCAACCTTTGAACAACTCGAATCTAGGCAAAATAACTTAATAATTTCAATAAAGGCACAAGAAACAACACCAACAATAAAGCTATGATCTTGATTCATATATGAAAAGTCATCCTAAAAAGTCAACCCCGGCCCGCACCCCGGGACCTGACAAAACTCACAAATCCCGAACACCCATTTTGATATGAGTCCAAATATGTGTGTTTCATCCAAATCCACCCTAAAATCGACCCTCAAAACACCAATTTTCACTCTCCGAAAACCATGTCAAACACCCCCAAATTCCTCCTTTAAATCAAATAAACTAGGTGTAATAATCCACGGGAATCAATATCTAACATCAAAATCAAGTAGAGTTTGCTTATCCCTTCAATTGTACTAGAAAATCCTCCAAAAATTTCCCCTAGCCGAGATCCATAACAAAATAATAAGAAATTACCAAACCATTCAAAATAAATATTTTGTCCAGTGATTTATGTATTTGCAGACATACCACCGCATCTATGGCTCTTATTTGCGGTGAAATTTCACTTATGCATATTAACTTACTCTCCCAATCCATCGTATCTTCAAACACCTAGTTTCATCTGCGGCATCTCTTTTGCGCATCCAGCATCACATAAACGACAGCACTTCTACGTCAAACTTTCGCATTTGCGCACACAACTTCAACCAGCTAAATCCACATCTGCGGCTTATGCACGCTTCTGTGGACTCGCCTATGTAGCCAAACCCTCGCAGGTGCGAAAACAATAGAACATGTCTACCCAAAACATGGAAATCACGACTCATCTGAAATACACCTAAGCCCCTCGGGACCCGGTCCAAACAAATAAACCAATATCAAAACATAACAGGGACCTACTCGAGGCCTCTAATAACACAAAATGACATCAAAACAATGAATCACATCTCAATTCAAGCCTAAGGAACTAATCAACTTCCATCTTCCCCAAAATGCATGTTGTACCACATCAAAGCAACTCTGAATGACATGAAGTTTTTCATACAACACCCAAATGACGAAACATACCTATTCTAACTCCCGGAACCATAATCTGAAACCGATAGCAACAATGTCAACTCCCAGTCAAACCTATGAACCTTCCAAACTTTCAATTTTTCAGCTTTTGCTAAATAGAACCAAATTAACCTAGGAACCTCCAAATTCGAACATATGCCTAAGTCCAGGATCACCATACAACCTCCTTGGAACTAAGTCTCCCAATTCAATCAAAAACTCACCCAAAACAAAACCAACCACCCCCGTAAGTCACATAATACCAAATACACATTTGTAAAAGATCAAATAGGGCTAATATACAGAGAACGACCGACCGTGTCGTTACAAACGTTTTTCTCAATTTTTAACATCTGAACCTAGTCCTCGAACTCCAAAGAAGATCCTGGATTAATTTCTTGGGCTTTTACTAAGACTTCAAATCTCCAAACCATCCATGATAGCTCAAAATTTGATTCTAAACTTGTATACGGCTAAAATTAGGGAGACCGATTTTATGATCATTTCAGCACTCAGAAGGCTCGAAGCAGTTCGAGTTTTGGCATCGAGGAAGCATGTCTATGATTCTCTACCTTGAGGCGGCGTGAATTGAAGACCATCATGAAAGAGCGGGAAACCCCCAAAAGGCATGTGGTTAAAGCTGACCAAGTGCACAAAATAGTACAAGCTCGTACCATGACATTAAATGGTTGTACCAGCCTTTTCTCTTTGTAATAATTACACATGTACTATGTTGGGATTCCCCCTCTTATATAAAGGGGACCCTTGTCCTTTTGTACAACACATGGTATTCAATACAAGAACAAAAGCATTCTATACATTGTTCCATTGATTTATAGCCTTTCATTTATTATGTTCATTCATTGTTCTTCATTTATTTCTCATTATTGATAATAGAAAGGCCGTCTTTGAGGAATTCAACACTGTTAAGCCTTCATCAATGATCCCCTGTCAAGCTCTCGAGCTAAACCTCGAGGCCCCATTCCCGACCAGCTCGGGACCCTGTCTCTTAACTGCTCGGTTTGCTCAATCGTACTATCCTTCGCTCTTATCTCATTTTCTTACTTCTCACTTAGTATCAACAACTAGTATTAAAATAGATCACGTATTTTTAGAACCACTAAATCAAATATAATTGTAATTACCATTTTCACGGCAAACAGTTTGGCACCCACCGTGGGGCTAAAAATAATAGTGATTGTTTTAGTGATGCTTTCTTGAAAATGCAAGTTATTCTTTACACTTTTTCTTGTCCAAGAATCTTCACTTTCAGGTTAGAAAATATCTAACTCAGTAAATGCTTACGAAAACAACGGCCATGAGGACCATGGAGAGAATGGTGCAGCTCCTTCAGGCACCGGTGTACCACCGCAAAACCCTGAAGGGGCACCAGTACAAATCCCCGTTGATGAAGGCTCGCCCAACACTCGACATATCGATGTAAGCTCTCATACAGATGGAAGTGTGCGCAAAGAAGACCAACATGAACACACAGAGCCCCTGCTCAAAATAAAAGAGAAGTTAGCCTTCATGTCATTTTTGAGATGTTGCAAGCACAACAAGTGGCTATTGCTCAGATACAAAGCCATAAAAAAACTCCAAGCACCGCGCCACCAGAAGCGGCTCCCCGAGTTGAACAAGCATCGGAGAGGTCGAGCAACAATGGGTCAGCATCTTACCCCGCTATTATAAAGATGATCGAGGACCTCAAAAAGAGGATTGAATCGGGTGAGAAAAAGATAGAAGCTAACGGCAAAAATGTGGAGACCTATAACTCGAGGGTCGATCAGATCCCGGGCGCACCCCTAATTCTGTAGGGTGTAGATTCAAAGAAGTTCATGCAAAATCCATTCCCATCGAGTGCGGCTCCGAATCCCATCCCGAAGAAATTCAGAATGCCCGATCTCCCGAAGTATAACGGGACCTCATACCCCAATGAGCACATCACTTTTTACACTTGTGATGTGAAAGGGAACAACTTAAAAGATGAAGAGATTGAATCCGTCCTGTGGAAAAAATTTGGAGAAACGTTCTCCAAAGGGGTCATGATGTGGTATCATAACCTACCCCCGAACTCGATTGATTCGTTTGCCGTGATGGCAGGCTCTTTAGTGAAGGCGCATGCTGGTGCCATCAAGGCCGCTACAAGGAAATCTGACATCTTCAAAATCAAACAAATAGAGAATGAGATGTTAAGGAAGTTCGTATCCCACTTTTAATTGAATGAATGGAATTACCACCGGTATTCAATGATTGGGTGGTACAAGCCTTCACTTAGGGCTTGAATGAACGAAGCTCGGTAGCTTCAAAGCAGCTGAAGCAAAACTTAATCGAGTTATCTTCCCATAGTTTGGAAGGATGTACACAACAGATATCAATCAAAAATCAGAGTCGAGGACGACCAATTAGAAGCCCCCTCTGGCTCGGTGTATCTTAATAGGCTCTTAGAAAAGGAATCGAGGCTTCCAGAGAGAGATCCGAGGGAAAGAAAAGAAAGGTATCAACCGTATATAGAAAATCGGAGAAATATTCCGAGGCGTAACATACCTCGAAGTGATGAAAGGATGGATCGAGGCTAGAATCCTCGGGGACTTGTGAGCAAAGCAGGGTTCAATAGGCACACAGGGCCGGTAGAGGCACCCCGTCTATCTAAGTACAATGTTAACATTGATGTTTCAGATATCGTATCGTTCATATGTAAAATCAAAGACACCGGGTGGCCAAGACCCGTACTATCAGATCATTCGCAAAGGAACCCTAACTGGATATGTGAATTTCACGGTACTCACGGTCATAGGACCGAGGGCTACAGATAGCTCCGAGAAGAGGTGGCCCGACTGATTAGCAAAGGGAACCTTCGAGAGTTCCTCAGAGACCGAGCCAAAAAAAAATTTTCGGGAAAGAGAGGCGAACAGGAAAAATGAATCAGAAGAACTACAGCACATCATCCACATGATTATTGGAAGAGTCGACGCACCTCAGGGACCCATTTTCAAGCAAACAAAAGTATCCATCACCAGGGAAAAGCGAACTTGGAGCTACATACCTGAAGATGCTCTTTCATTCAGCGAAAAAGGTATCGAGACCTTGTCTCAACCTCACAGTGACGCACTGGTAATTTCTTTTCTTTTGAATAAATTTCAAGTTAAATGTGTGCTTATGGATCCAGGTAAATCGGCCAATATAATTAGGTCAGGGGTGGTAGAGCAACTCGGATTGCTCGACCAGATCGTGCTCGCCTCCCGCATCCTCAGCGGATTCAACATGGCGAGCGAAACAATAAAAGGGGAAATCATCCTCCCAGTCAGCGTGGCCGGTACAAATCAAAATACCAAGTTTCATATCATCGAAGGTGACATGAGATACAATGCATTGTTGGAAGGCCATGGATTCATGGTATGAGGCGGTGCCATCAACACTTCATGAAATGATGAAGTTTCTTACGAAGGATGGAGTAAAAATAGTATACGGAGAGCAGCACACAGCAAAAGAAATGTTCGTAGTGCACAATGTGGCACCGACGCATGCACCTTCTACATCGAAGGAGCTAAAGAACAATCAAGTAGTCAGGTAGCGATCATGAACTGCATCATCGATCAACGAAAAAAGGACCATGCCGCGTCGTCGGAACGAGTAATGGAAGCATATCGAGGCTTGAACGCCACCACAGTTAAGGTACAATCCTCTCCCTCTTTCATTCACGTTTTACACTAACCTATGTACAGGTATTCGATTGAAAGGAATCGAAGCACCTTCCACCTCGAAGGCCTTAGGTTTTAAAGCATACGTTTCACTTTTTTTCCCTCACGTCGGATTTTATCCCAAATCGTTTTTACCAACGAGTTTTTTAACGAGGAAACATCCATATGCTACCTAAGGAGAACCCACCAAGTGTTCAAGGCTTCTCTTCGATCAACCTCAAATACTAAAGGGAATGCCCCCCCCGGGAGACCACCTCTTTGAAGAAATTAAAATATGCCAAAGAGGGTCTCGACAGGAGAATGATGTATCGGCCAAAACGGTCAAATGAACCGTGTCCACGAAGAATAATCGGACCCTCGTTGGTGAAAACATGTATACTTGTACCAAGTAATCGAAGGAGAGTCTTTTATCATCAAAACACTTCGCGCTTCAAAGAAGTTTGCTATTTTTACAAGAAACGGCCCCACGGCGGGAAACTTCCCAAACACTCGAGGACTGACACCAAAAAATTGAAGCCATAAGACCTCACAACCTACAACTTCGAGCTTGTAAGCCCTCCATGAGGCAATATCGCATCTGTAAGACCTCAACGAGGCATGCTCAAACCTGTAAGACCCCAAATTCGTAAGCCCTCCACGACGCACCGATGTAAGCCCTCCACGAGGCAATATCACCAATATAAGACCTAAATGAGGAAACACCAAAAATGTTTGCTACTTTCACAAGGAACGACTGCAGAGCCGAAAACTTTCGATGTCCCGGGAACTGTCATCGACAGTCACCCCATCGAAACATAAAAAAAATCGAAGCCATAAGACCTCAGGCCGAAAACTTCAAACTCATAAGCCCTCCACGAGGCACCAATGTAATCAAATTTGTAAGAGCTCAATCAAGGCATCAATCATAAGACTTCCCCAAGGCAATATCAAATCTGTAAGACCTCAAGCAAGGCATGAATCGTAAGACCTCCCCGAGGCAATATTAAATCTGCAAGACCTCAAGCAAGACACGAATCGTTAGACCTTCCCGATGCAATATTAAATCTGTAAGACCTCAATCAAGGAATGTACATATTTGTAAGACCTTAAAAAGGCATAATCCCGATATCAAAGTCAAGGCTATATATTTGAACTTGTAAGATCCCTAAAAAGGTATACCCTCGATATAGATGCCGAGGCTATCTTACTTGGGGACTAAAAGGCTACAGCCAAACACAATGACCACCGTCATAAGGCTCCGTCCAAACTAACGCGACTCAGAGATGTCCGACCGTCGCCATAAAAAAAAAGGCCTCCAATTACTTCGAAAGTACTTCAAAAAGAATCGGTTAAAGCTCGTACCGACCCAACGCGTAAGAGCTCAAGTCGCCAGCCACATTAAAGGTCGTACTAACCCAATGCATAAGAGCCCTAGCGCTATCTATATCAAAGGGCGTACCGACCCAATGCATAAGATCCTAAGCGCCAGCCTAAAAAGCCTCAGGGTTGATTTAAAAATCTTGAGGTTCGATGAGCTCGAGTCGAAACTCGACTCGAAGACTGAGCCCAAAATGGATAATTAAGCACCTAAGGGCGTACCGACCTAATGCGTAAAAGCCCACGGGCCAGCCTAGAAAGCCTCAACGCCAATTTACAACCCTAAGGGTTTCATTTCGAAGTCCAATTCATCGGGCTAATTATTGACAAGAAAATCACAAATACCAAAGAATCTTTTATATATATGTGTATTACAAATATGCATTTATATATATGTGTATTACAAATATGCATTAACAATGCTCCCACAGGAGTCTTTACAAAGGACAAGGAATAAAAACTTAGTTTACTCTAGGGACTAGCTCCCTCGGAAGCCTTCAAATATCAGCATCGGCACCAGAAGAAAGGAAAAACTTGGCGTCGATCTCATCCTCTTTGGCCCTCATTATCTCTTCCGAGAGATCAAAGCCCCTAGCGTGAATCTCTTCGAGGGTCTCCCTCCGAGACCTGCATCGGGCATACTCATTGCTCCTCCTCTGAATGTCAAAGGCTCCCCTCAACTCAGACCGAGAATTAGCAGAATCTTTCAAATAAACAACCACTTTCTTATCGGCCTTTGCTTGAACTTCTTCAGCTTCAGCCCGGGCATTCACGACCTCGGCCTTCATATTCAAAAGATCACTCTCGAGCTTGGCAATCCTGCTCGTCTGAATCAAGCTATCTTCTCGAGCATTGCAAAGTTGTATCTCGAGGGAAGAAGCCTTGACCAAAGCATTCCTTTGGGCCGCTGCATGAACACCTATCTGCGCCTTCAACGGATTGCATTCGGAATTGACCTATCCGACTTCGCCCCAAAGGAATTCTAACTCTTCCGTTTTTCTCTGCAACTGAAACACCTAAACCTTAGTTCTCGAAGGCAAAAAAGGAAGCACATACTCCCTCAAAATAAGGATTACCTGCTGCTTGAGATTGCCTTTGTAATCTCGGCTTTGATTCACCTCCGATCGAAGGCATATCAATTCTCTTGTCTTCTCGTTGCAAAGAAGCCTGAGAGATTTCTCCTTGCTCAAGGTTTCCCGCAACTTGGCCTCGCAATGGAGCAGCTCAGACTTGATCTTGTCAAAAGCCTATGAAAATGAAGCTTCAATTCAAAAGATGAAAACACAAAACTGAAAAACCAAAGAAGACAACATAAACTCACCTCAGAACAGAGCCGCTGAGCCTCCTCAAAAGTTGAGCTTGAGTCTACTAGCTTGGCCCTATCGACCCCAGTTGAGCTGCTCTCGGTAGGGACGTGATCACTCGAGACCCCACTTGTTTCAAGCGGCCCCTGACCCCAAACCTCCGTCGAAGTACCTTTGAGGGGGGAAACAGATGATTGAGGAGGACTCTTGCTCTTTCCTTCTCGAGGAACCTCTCCCTCGAAACTAGAGGTCTCATGCCTAGCAGGATCAGAAACCTCGGTAGGGCCCCTGACTCGAGCTGTAGACGAAGAACCATCCTCCCGAGGAGAGTTGATGTCCACATAATGACCGACATATATAAATTCCTCTTCAGTGACGGCGTCACCTTTGTGTCTCCGGCAGGTCCCGCCTCATTGACAACATCCTCATCCATAGAGGACCTTTTCCACTTATTATCCTCCCTTGGCTCCGAAGCTGACGGGATTTCCCTCTACTCGAAGGAACACGGTCTCACCTCGGAGAATCCACCAACACCTGCGGTGGCGGAGTTAATACAAATAAAATAAAGTATTCCTCAAAAGGCAATCACATGGCTCATACCGTTGTGCTTTGATTCCCATCTGCCCTTCCACAGATCTCGCCACTTGCGTTTTTCATGTATCGAGGAAACTGCTAACCTCCGAGTCCAGTCCGCAAGATCGGGAAACACTTCCAGCATCCATGGAACCGCTGAGAAATAGAGAAAAAACATTTTTATAAATCAACAAGAGTAAAGGGCACTAAGGTACGACGTAGTACTAACGTTTAAAGTTCAATTTTTCGAGAAATGGCAGGAACTCCTGAGGAATGATGTCGACGGTCCTCACTCGGAAAAATTGACTTATTCATCCTTGGTTCCGGTCTCATCATCACTGGAAATGAAAGGCTTGTTGGATCGGCGTCATAACACAATCAGGCCTCGACAATGCTGAGGCTGATATAATCTGATAAGGTGGCTAATGGTAAACTTGAGCTCAGCCTTTTCAGTAAAGTACCTCATCATCAGCACTATTGCCCGGAAGGACGAATGAATTTGAGCTAGAGTGACCCGATACCTTTTGCAGAATTCAAGCACGAGGTGGTCGAGGGGGTCCAATGTAAATGGGCACGCATACACGTTCAAGAATCGCTCCATGTAGGAAATAATATTCTATTCTCGGGAAGGTATCTGCAGCACCACATTTTCCCCCTATCCGCAATCTCTCCTCACGGCCTCGAGGTGGTTTTCTTCTATCGATCGAATAAACCTCGACACATGCTATCGATGGCCCGGGGCATCGAAGGTTTTCTCTAGTGTAAAGTCTTTTATCAAAGCAAAACAGCTCGAGGTTAACTTGCCAAACACTGGTGGTGTACAACCGGCCGGACAACAGGCAGAGGTAAGGTTTCCCTCTTCTTGGTGAACAGATGCGGGCAAGGAAGCCATAATTACTTGAACAAAGACAACGAGGAAGGAATCTCAAGCAGTTTTGCAAGCTAAGAAAAAGAAGAGAAAGTTAAAGAGGAAACTAGTTTTGCAAAGTTGCAATACCCAAACTAAAGAAGAAGTGAGTGAATATATATATAGAACAAATGGTGACTATTCAACTACTTTGAAGACCAATTAATTCGGACAAGTTATTATAACGTTTGGGGAAGTGTACCGGCGGGGCCACCTCGGTAACTTCACGGTCATGTCATATGAATGACACTGTCACACAACATTTGAGGGATCGAAACCCCCATGCAGATCGAGCCTCAAAAAGGCGTCTGATCACGAGGGGATCCATTATTGAAAGCACGGTTTCCAAAGAGTTAAGTTAGAGCTTGAAAGTCGACTTTCGCATAAACATTGAAGAGCAAAGTTTGGAAGATATAAAAGAAAGAGACATATTTATTCCAAAAAAAATGTATTCACAAGGGTATTTTTACAAAGCTATTCTGAGGATACCATGTACAAAAAAGGAGAAAAGCAAAACAGTAGGTGAATCTACTCTTCACCTTCACTACTGCCCGAGCCGCTTTCAGAGTCCTCATTTGCCGTAGTTGAAATCTCTGATTCTTCCTTCAGAGCCCTGGCTTCCTCAATCTCGGCAGAGAGATCGACACCTTTAGCGCTCTCTTCCTCGAAGGCTTGCCTCCTAGCTTGTAAGCGAGCATAGGAAACTTCCCGAGCCAGTTTTATCTCGCCCTTCTCGAATATCTCCCTAGACCGATCATTCGGGGCAGCAGCATCCCTTTTCTATGAAGAGACAAACTCATCGGCCTCAGACTTGGCCGCAGAAAATGCAGCAGTCACCTCTTGAGCACCTCGAAGAAGGTCTTGAACCGAGGATAGCTTCTCCCGAAGCATGTCCCTCCCTGAAGCCACAACGTAATTCAGTTATGCCAGCTCAAGGATATCGGCGTCTTGGCCACAACATCCTTCCGGAGTTTCCCCACTAGGGCATCCTTCTGCCTAATCTGAAAGACGCAAGAGACAAGACAATTGGCACAAAGTATAGCAATGAAAAATAAAACTCGTGGGTACCCGAGTACCTGTTCGATTAGTTCGGCCCTGTCTTGGAGCGCTCTCTCTCAACCTGCCAGGAGGTTGGTCAACTCGTCCTCATTTCGGGAACATAGAGCCTCCAGCTCAACCGACTCCGATATAAGCTTCTGAATCTCCTCTCCACGATGAGTCAGCTCATCTTGCATCTTGGAGAAGGCTTGGTCATACAACCTCTTGGACTACAACACTAAGGAAGGAATTTAGAAAGAAAGTGTAGAAACTTAAAGCAAAACATATTATATCAAGAAGGTCACCTGCCTTTGAAGCCTCTCGGCCTCCTCGAGGGAAACAGGGGCATGGATATCGGTCTCCTCCTCGACACCCTCAAAATAATCTCTAAATGCATCATCCTCTCCATGGGAGGTTCCCAAATCAGGGGCATTCCTATCTTGGTCATCTAGTATCTCCCCTGGAGAAAACTACGGTCCCGATTAAAATCCATTGGCAACATCATCATCCATCGAGGCTTTCTCTCGCCCTCGAAAAATTTTGGAAGAAGACCCCTCAAAATCACCGATGTGGACTGTACCATGTCCGACGAACGGCTTGGGAAATACACCTGAACTCTTCTCGAGGGTCTCCTCAGCACAAGGTGGGTCCGCATCGGCCCCCTCCAACTCAGCAGACACCGCCTAACAATTCTTGAAGCATCAACGCTTCGTTTTTCCCTTTGTACCAAAGGGCAGGTATCATCACTTTCTTCCTCGACTCGCATGCTCTCAGCGACCATCGAGGATAGGACCGTAGCATCGGTCTTGGGCTTCGGAGACTTTGCTTTTTGGATTTTGGGGACTCCACTGAGGCCTCCTTATTCCTTTTCTTGTCCTTAGCAGCTTTCGGAGCCTCTTCCTTACCAGGAGAGGGCGGTCTCACCAACACGCCTTCTCCAAGGCCTGCACGAGTGTTATGTATCAAACTCACCACCATGGAGAATACTCACAAAGAATGAGGGAACAACAACAATGAGAGCTTACCGTGGTTCTTAGCCTACCACCGTGTTTTAGCCAAATCGCGCCAGACACGTTTGTTGTATGGAAAAGAGGAACCCAAAAGTTTGACCCACCCTGGAAGGTCCTGGACGCGTCGGGAAACCAAACGGTGGCTTCACAAATAGAAGAAAATCAATCAGGGGAAAAGAGGTGGTAAAACATACTCAAAATGGGAATACTTAGGTTTCATATTCCATTCCTCCGGGAACGTCATTCTGTCAGCATGGATGATGTCCAGGGTTCTGATTCTAACAAATTGGCTCATCTATTCCCTATCTTTAGCCCCATCGATGCAGGCAAAGAATGGCTTGGCAGATCGATAGTGCAAATTAATTAAGCCTCCTCGGAAGAGACGAGGGCTATACAGTCCGATCAAGTGATCAAGGGTGAAAGTCATCCCCTCGACCATATTGTAAATGTGTCGAATCATATATACAATCATTCAAAAATAGAGATAAATCTGATCGAGTGTCACTCGGTACTGACAACAAAACTCGAGAATCACCGGGTTAATCGGTGGAAAGGAAGAATCTACAGGGCCTAAAGTTAAAGGGTAATGTATATGCGCTGATAAAGCCAACCTTATGTGTGACTACGCTTTCTTCAGCCGTGGGGATTTCTACTTGGGTCGCCTCCCCCCACCGGCAATCAAATTTTACCCTCTTTGTGTCGGTTACTACACTCATATATCGATACATGGGCTCGCATCGGCCCGGTGTAGAAGGGTGTTTTTCAATTGTGAAATCGGAGACAGTATCGAAAGGACCAGGGATGCACTGCTCGATGCTAGGAGGAGTTTTTGTTTTTGCTTTAGACGGGTGCGATGAAGAAGCGACTCCCTCTTTTTGAGGTCCGTTTTAGAGGTTTTCGCCATAATAGATATTGAGTTTTCAAGAAAGAAGATGAAGAAGCAAGCACAGAAAGAGGGTGAAAGTAGAAAGTAGTTAGTAAAATCTTGAAGACTTGAAGATCTTGTAAAATTATGAAAAGGAAAATGATTGAAGTATTTAAATGAGCCATATGGGCATGTTGAAGCGGAAAGGTCGACCCAACAATAGTTTGAGGGCTTCTCGAGAATCGCGCTGATAGAGACCTCTGCGCAGCCTTTATGGCACGACATTTATTGCTTTTATGAGATAAACATTATCATCGGGATATCTAGTAGGCAATAATTCAAGATCGTTTCTTATCAATTCATTCTAAGAAACACAGGAACTATCTGTGTACGGCTAAAATCAGAGAGACCGATTTTATGATCATTTCGACGCTCAGAAGGCTCGAAGCACTTCGAGTTTTTGCATCGAGGAGGAATCTCGAGGATTCTCGACCTCGAGGTAGCGTGAATCGAAGACCATCATGAAAGAGCAGGAAACCCCCAAAAGGCATGTGGTTAAAGCTCACCAAGTAGTTAGTTAAGACCAATAAAATTTACCTTTCCCAGTGCTTGTGGTAATGGACCTACGATATCTATCACCATTTCATAAACGGACATGGTGAGAGTACTGAATGAAGTAGCTCCACCAGTTTTTGCAATTGATTTGCATATCGTTCGCATTTATTGCACCTTTTCCCGAAATGTTTCACTTCCTGTTTCATTCACAACAAATAATATCTAACTTTTATCAATATTTTTAACAACAACCTACCACCTGCATGGTTCTCGCAGTGTCCATCATGCACTTCTCGCATTACATATTCAATTTGCCAAGGGTCAAGGCACTAAGCTAAGGGTCCACTAAACATTCTTGATACAAGTTTCTTT
This sequence comes from Nicotiana paniculata, assembly GCA_005239505.1. Taxonomy (NCBI): domain Eukaryota; kingdom Viridiplantae; phylum Streptophyta; class Magnoliopsida; order Solanales; family Solanaceae; genus Nicotiana; species Nicotiana paniculata. The sequence goes on from ML318036.1 coordinate 30,089, forward strand.
CTACTTAGCAGTACCTAGCATCTAGCAGCTTGCATTCGTAGCTTTTGAGAAAACTTTTTATCTTTAGGCAATATTCCATATTGCAAATAGTTTATGAATTCATTTAGCCAATCCCATGTTAAACTATTGAAATTTACCTCACTTTTGGTTTGATGGATTACGGAATGGATTAAATGCACCCCAATTGCATTTTCAGAGTAATTTATGTATGCCACCGGCCCAAGGTTTGCAAATGCATCTGCATCTTGACGAGCGCAAAACACACACTAAAATATGCTCGCTTGTCGAATATAGTAAAGTATAATATCATATCCACATGGACTTGAGTTAAACAATATTATCGTAGTTTGTAGCTAGATTGCTATCCAAGATTATCAACAATTTAGAGTTTTGTGTATAATACTAAAATTAGCTAAGGGCCTAAACTATTGGCTAATGACAATCGATGCAAGTAATAAGAAAAGAAGTAATCAACTGGGAGAAGATTGGTTTATAGGATAGGTGCAAGACAAATGTTTGGGATCTAACTCTAGATAATTCACTTATAATATTCAGGTGAGTCTCTCAAATGCACTTGGTTATTGGTTAAATTTTTTAGTAGAAGTCCTTTCTCGATTAAGTCTCAACCACACAAGATGAACCAATTTTAAACACGTGAAGATATGCAAGAATTCACAGTGGATTGGTCTTTAAGAGAACGTCTCTCGATTATCCTCCAAACTAAGTTTAATGAACAATTTAACTAGCCTATTCCTTTTACTAATACGAATTAATGACTTCAACAAACAAAATATAATGCAACAATATCACAAGTTATGCCTCTCGATTACATGAACAAGTGAATATAGATGAAATGGTTTAAACATCCAAAAAAATTCAATACATAAAAACTATAGTTACTTATCCACAAACAAGTATCAATACACCAAATCCATCAACCCTAAAGATAACTACTCCATGGATATGGAGTAATTCATCATAACAATGTTAAAGTTAAAGAAAAACATAAAACAATCCAAATATTTACCCACCTACTCCTTGGCTTACTTAGGTCTAAGACGTGTCAAAATTCCACAAAATAACATTTTTACATGTATGTATACTAAGTAGGGTCGGGCCCAGACGAATACACATTTTCATGCACAAACAGGGATAATAGCTCTGTAAAACTGCACAAGGGCGATGTATGGGGCGACGCGCCATATGGGGTATTAGTTGGAAACTTCAGATAGTTGATTTCTAAATGACCGTAGAGAAATAGCCTACTGTGACACCGCACGCGCCGCGACAATGGGGGTTTCACCGACTACGGATTTTTCTTGCGTTTTTTATATCTAGACGTTGTTCGGCCCTTGAACGCGATCCCGACATAATCTCTTGGGCTTTTACTCAGACTCCAAATATCCAAATCACTTGAATTCATTCAGTAACATCTACATAGATCGGAATCACTCCTACAGGGAATAAAACTCGTATTTAGTGCAAAACACTAGAAATTAAATCTTAAACTCAATTAAAGTGCAGAAACATTAGAATGCAATAAGCAACTAAAACTGTAACGACCCGATCGATCGTTTTGAGCTCTAGCGCGTCGTTCTGCAGTTTGAAGTCATGAGCAGCTCCATTTCATGTTTTATGACGCGTAGGCATGGTCAGAGTTGAATTTCAGGAAGATCGGAGTCAAATTGGCAAGAAAATTATCATTTCAGAAGCCTTAAGTTGGAGAAATGGATTAAGATTGGAATTTTGAGTAAACGACCTCTGAATCAGGATTTGAAGGTTCCTGCAAGTTTGTATGATGATTTCGGACTTGGCCATTCCAGATCAGGTTTTGGATAACCCGGGAGCATTTTGGTGTATATTGTGGAAGTCAGTATTTTGAAGAAAATTTCCTAAGTTTTGCTTGAAGCGCATTTCAGTATTATTGATGTCCGTTTGGAATTCCGAATATGGGAATAGCTTCGTATGGTGATTCTGGAGTTGGGAGCGCGATCGGAAGTGAATTGGGAAGTCTGTAGGTTATTTTGAAGTCATTTGGCTAAATATAGAAATTTAAAGGTTTTTGTAAAATCCGACCGGAAGTGGAAATTTTGATATCAAAGTCGGGATGTGATTCCGGAAGTTGGAGCAGGTCCGTAATGTTGAATATGACTTGTGCACAAAATTTGGGGTCAGTCGGAGGTGATTTTACGGGTTTCGGCATCGAATGTAGAAGTTTGAAATTTCTGAGTTCATAAAGATTGAATTAGGGTGAGATTCATCGTTTCGGCATTGTTTAATGTGATTTGAGGCCTCGATCAAGTCCGCACTATGTTTTGGAACAGGTTGGTGTAATTTGACGGGGACCCGAGGGCCTCGGGTGGATTCCGTGTGGTTAACGGATCAAGTTTAGAGTTTGAAGAAGGATGAGGTTGTTGTCATCTAGTGTGACCGCACCTGCGAGGCTTGGGCCGCAGGTGCGGCTTTGGAGTCCCAGGCGCGAAGATTAGGTGGCTTTGCTGGGAGCGCAGGTGCGATGATATTTCCGCACCTGCAAAGGCGCAGATGCAGACAATGGGACGCAGGTGTGATTTTGGGCTGGAGCTGAGGAAGCCGCAGGTGCGGGAGATTGGTCGGACCTGCGGAAGCACAGGTGCGAAGGTACGATCGTAGGTGCGGAAATGAGGCTGGGCAGAATGTTTTAAAACTAGGATTTTGGCCATTCCTCTCATTTTTCTCATGGCTTAGACGATTTTAGGAGAGCTTCAGGAGGGGAATTTCATCATCAATGTCAAGGTAAGAAATTTCTTCATGTTTTTAAAGTTAAATACAAGTTATATGCATGTATTAGACATGGAAATTAGTAGAAAAATTGGGATTTTTGAGGAAAGACCTAGAAAATTGTATTTCGGATTTCTACCACGAATTTGAACATGGAATTTAGAGTAAATTGTATATTTGAGTTAGTAAGACCATGGGTAGGATATATCTTCGAGAAATTTTGGAATCCGGGCACGTGGGCCCGAGGGCATTTTGGTCAATTCACTGAGCGGAGTTGGGAAAGTATATAATTTGAATTTGTTACGTGTATTAGAATTAATTTTCATTGATTTTCCCGTTATTTGGTAGTTTTGGGGCGTTGTGCATCCATTGGAGTCGTCGGAAGGGCTTGGAAGCTGGTTATGGGATTTCGGAGTGAGGTAAGTCTCCTTTCTAACTTTGTGAGGGGGAATCGTCCCCTTAGGTGAACTAATTAAGTATGTGCTACTATCAGCGGGTGCTACGTATGCATGAGGTGACGGGAGTGCGTGTGTAGCTACTATTATGCTTATGTCCGGGTAGTCTAGGGACCCAATAACATGCCTTACGTGTTGTACATGTGACCCTGCCAATAGTATTAGACTGATAATACTATTGAATTTGATAATTTATTTCCTAGGAAGGATAGAGTGTACCTTTCTTAATCATTTAGAAAGAGAATTGATTTCCTTCATGGATAATTGCATTCCTGATAAGGTTTTATTATTGAATACTGTTAAACTTGGCAAATGAATTTCGAGAAAAGATTTAAATACTATTTTTTTGACTTTTGAAAGAGAAACTTGTCATTTACTTGAGTATTTGTTTTCCCGATATAGTCGGGTTTGACTGTTTGATTTTGCATGACTGTGTGTGACCGCTTCGCAATTTACATTCAGCGAGCGGAGTGTAATTTCCCCCACTCTCATGGGATCGGGTCGTACGCCACGGCGGATTGAAAGATGCACTTATTGTTCAGACCGTTCGGCCCTCGGCAATGCATAGATATGATTATTTTATGGCAAAGATGCACTTATGGTTCGGTCCGTTCGACCCTCGGCAGTGCACATATATGATTATTATGATGACTCACGCTGGTTGTCCTTATCCCGTATGCGCATGCTAAATTGTTAATGATTTCATGGAATGTTTATTTAAGATATTTGGGGGGGAAATTAAGAAGTAACTGTTTATTTAAGATATTTGGGGGGAAAAGAAGTAGTAATTGTTCATTTACTTTCAGTATTTATTTGAGTTACAGTAATCTTTAATGTTTACTATTTTTATCATCCTCGTAAACCTATTACTGATATCATATTGCGTTAAATTAATTTGTTGGACCTTAGTGAGTGTCTAATTCGACCTCTCGTCACTATCTCTCGGAGGTTAGGAGGGCGACTTAGTTAGTACACGTTGTTTTCGTACTCATGCTACACTTGATGTGCATTTTTATTGCACAGGTACCTTCATAGTGATGTGGCTGGTTTGGAGACTTAGGCGAGCTGCATTATCCGAAGGCGATCTGCACCTGACCGAGTCTCTCACGTATTGTATTATTTTATTTTAATTTCCTTTTCCAATTGTATTTGGGACAACGTTTGTAGAAATTGTAAAATTCTTCGAATTTGCTCATGCACTTGTGACACCAGGTTCTGGGATATGTTTGGGTTTTGATTTAATAAATGGAATAATTTACCTGTCGTATTCATTTGATAAAATTGTATTCTCTATTATGACTTGTAAATGAAAGGTAACGATTTTAAAAAAAACTGTTAAAACGGGAATTTATTTTAACTAATTAATGATTTGCTTGCCTGACGGTGGTGTCCGGCGCCATCATGACCTTAATAGATTTTGGGTCGCGACAAAAACAAGAAATTATAGTCTATCATTAGCACCCCACACTTAAACCATTTCTCTTCCTCGAGCAATAAAAGTACAATTTATATAATGTGTTTTGGTACGACGGAAAACATTTTCCGGAAAATGTTTTCTCATTTTCTACTGTTTGGTTGCACAAAATAGTTTGGAAAATATTTTCCTATATCACATTTTCCTTAAATTTGAGGAAAATGACTTCCGACATCTAACCCCAATCCCCTCAAACTTCAATTTTCTATTTTTTTCATTTTTAAGCACCACACACCCACCCCAACCCCTTCAACCCCNCCCCCTCCCCGACAATTTTTTTTACTTTTTTTATTTTGTATTTTCAGTTATTTGCACCACCCATCCTACTCCCCGTCGCGCAAAAAAAAATTATATTTTCAGTTCTGGTTTTCTATTTTTCAATTTACAAGTTCAATTCAAAATTTTACGAGTTCCAAAGTTATGAGTTTAGAGGTTTATGTGTTTGGAAGTTTGCGGGTGTAGAAATATAAAGTTTACGGACTCGAAAGTTTAGCGGTTCAGAAGTTTATGAAATTTGTAGATTCGGAATGTTTTTGGTTCGAAAGTTTATGGCTTCATGTTTATTGTATCTAAATTATTTATGAATACTATTCAGAAGTTATTTTCCTTAATTTGCGTACCAAACACCGGAAAATGAGTAAGATTACTACTTGTTTTTCAAGAAAATATTTTTTTGGAGAAAATTTTCCATGAAAACATTTTTCGTTAGCACACCCATAGACATGACCTTTTTGAACAACTTCCTTAACTTATCACACCAAGAATATAATAGACTAAGCACAATAGTGTAACATCCTTGCCTCAAGATTTGACTCAAAAATACCATTCATTGTTCACAACCCGCTCACTTACTCTACCATAGAGGTCAACGACATTATTTTTCCTTCATGAATCAAGTGCCCTCACACAATATTAGAGAGTAGTTCCACACAAAATAAAATTTAAGAACAATTGGAAACTCAAGATAGAAAAGATTCACTCACTTTCATAAACAACATTCATATACCACAAAAGATGCACCATAGACTTTCCCGTCGTGTTCTACTCTACTAATTAGAGCTCATTCAGACAAGGATCAAGTACGACTTTATTGGTTGTAATGTAGGCTGCGGGACGGGTAGGATATATTTGGATATAAGAGTGACTACACCTCCCTAAGCACTTTAATACATACAATTTAACATTCAAAACCCCATCTCTATGTCAAACCATAACTCCACCTTCACATCAATATGCACTAACTCCCTACTTCTTTAGGCACAATCACATCAAGAGTTACCACTTGTCAAAGAATATTTTGCACAACAATACAACTATTTTCTTTTTCTTTTTCTTTTTCAATTCACGTGGCTCTTACTTTTTTAAAAAAAATACACATTTCTCCTTATTTGATTAATTCCACTCAAAAGCCAAACCAACCACCCCACACTACAACTTTTACAAAGTTCATAACAAATTCAAGTTCTCAACAGAAGTACAAGGTTCAAATAGATGGTCAATTCAAACTAATGGGTACAGCTTGTAATACGCTTTCCAAAGAAAGCAGGATTACAAGCTCAAAGAGCTTAACTAAGATGCATAACAATTACGTGGGCAATAATATATAACTATCTCAACAAAGAAACTCCTATATCACTTCCAAGACTGAACAAGAGTACTATTTGCTTTGCAAACACACAGGGCAAGGTTTAGACATCAAATGAAATGCACAATATAAAACAATAACCTCACACACACATGGCACATAACACACTCAGGATTGGATCATCAAGACACTCTAGTTAAAGCAGTTAAGCAAAGCTAAGATCATACAATTTAAGGTACTTATGCAAGAGTCAAAAATTGAGTCTAAGCGTCACAATTAACGCACTCACTATTCTCAAGGAATAATAATAATAAAGAGATATTGCTTCAATTTCAAATCACAACACAAGGTTTCCTAAACCTATCAAAATAAAAACTAATTGCACTCGGTTAAAACAAAACCCTTGGAAAATAAATACGGCACAAAGAAAAACCAAGGGGGGATAGATACACTACCTAACAAAGGAAAATCTTTTTTTATTTTTCTTTCGACTTTAATGCCTCAAGAAACATGTCAATCCATAGTCGGGAAAACTCAAAGATTTCAAAAATTCATATGGTTATTTTAAAAAAACAATTCCTAACTTCTAAACTAATAAAAAGAAAAATAAACTAATATACATACACACAACATAAAAATCCCCTCACCCCACACTTAAAGTTGTGGCACGTCCCCATGACACACAATTCAAAAGCATAAGGTAGAGAAAACATCCCTAAATCTCTAGTCGGGATCTGAATTAAAGTGGGGCTCTATTCCACGCGCCTGAACTATTGCGCACATCCACGCAGACAACTTCTTTCAGCCTTCTTGGGTTACACCCCACACTTATCATTCTCAATAACAACAGCCTTTTCTTTCATTCCCTTCTCCTTGCACTCAACACTTGCAGCTGGCTTCTCTTTTTTCACTCCATTTTCTACATTAATCTCAAAAGTCACCGTCTCCTCACCACTCTAAGAATGAGTTTTCTATTATTTATATCCAGTATAGCTATACCCGTTGATAAAACTGGTCTTCCTAGGATAACGGGGGCCTACTTGTTCTCCTCCATATTTACCACTATGAAATCTACACGAAATTCAAACTAACTCGCCCGCACCAAAACATCTTCTACTATCCCCTCGGGTGTTATAGTTGTTTTATCGACCAACTACAAAGATATCACCGCCGACCTTATCTCTCTAAACTCCTTCTCCAGTTTCCTGTAAATAGACAATGTCATTAGATTAATAGAGGCAACAGAATCACATAAGAGTGCCTAAAGAGAAATGTATCGTAAAACTCCCTGGATCTTCACACTTTTGTGGGAGTTTATTTTGAAATATTGCACTATAATGCTCTGTGAGTTTTACCATTGTGCTCTCTTCTATCTTTCTTTTCTTTGTTAGGATCTCCTTCAAGAATTTGGCATGAGCTGGCATTTGTGAGAGTACTTCCGTGAATGGTAAGTTCACATGAACATGTTTCAGCATATCCAGAAATTTCTCAAACTACTTATCCAAATTTTCTCAATATAGCTTTTGGGGAAAAGGTAAAGTAGGAATATGTTTTCTCTCTTCACTAGATTCCTCCCTTCTCGAAGTTTCCCCCTTCTTATTGGTGTCAGCTCCCTTCTTGCCTTTCTTCTTCTTATCATCATCGTTCTTCAAATGTTTCCCACTTAATTTTTCAGGCACCACCTCTTTTTGGATTACAGTGGGATCTTCCAACACTTTCCCACTTCGCAAGGTTAGAGCATTTATTGTTTCCTTATGTTTCTTTTCGGTATCAGCTGGCTCAGTACCTGGGATTGTATAAGAAAATATAGCTGCAATTTTTCCCATTTGTCTCTAAGTTACGCAAACTTGTCCCAGGTACTTTGATAGCTGCACCACGAGCATCTAATCTCTCATCAGTCTTGGCAGTGAAGGTTTTCATCATATCTTCTAACCCAGACTTAATTGATTGTTGAGGATGAAATAGCAGCCTCGACTGATTCACAAAACTAGAAGCTCCTTGAAATCTGGAGTTATTTTGTTGCCATGCATTTGCAGTACCTCTAGGTGAACTCCACAAAAAATCGGGGTATTTCTGGCCCATTGCATTTAAGTTATAATTACCCATAACATTAACTTCCTCAGATGAGGTTTGACACTCATGAGTAGGGTGTCATCTTCCATATGAGACATGTTGCGTGAGGCTCATTATGTATTGAGGCTAAGGTCAGCTTCCTTATTTCTTTGGCCATGGCATCAAGTTGTACCTGCACAGATATGTTAGCATCAACTCGGTGAACGCTAATTGATCTTTTTCTTTCAACGATATTAAAGGGTCGTTGATTTGCATCTTCAAATAACACATCTAAAATTGTGACTATCTCCTCTGAAGTCTTTTTAATCAATGGGCCTCTAGATGCATTACTCAATGTTATCAGTAAGGCCGGTGTCAATCCATCCCAAAAGTACTGGAGTCACATCCAAAGATCAATTCCGCTATGTTGACACTTTAGCACTACCTCCTTAAACCTCTCCCATGCTTCAAACACATCTTCAGTCTCATTCTGGCAGAAGTTATGGACTTCTCTTCTAAACATGTCTATATTAGCTGAAGAGAAATATTTAGCAGGAAAATTTCTGGTCATCTCATCCCATGTTCTAATTGATCCCCATAGAGAGCTTCAAAGCTAGTGCTTTGCATCATCTTTAATTGTGAAGGATAATGCCTTTAGATAAACTACATCTTGTGACACACCATTATATTGAATGGTGTTCATAATCTCCTCGAAGTCCATTAGATGATTGTTTGGATCTTCGTTCATCTTTCCTTTGAAGACACAGTTATTTTGGAGGGTTTGGAGAAACCCCTGCTTCAATTCAAAATTGTTGGCTGCAACTAAAGGTGGTCTAACACTGGATAAACCTTGATTGTATACCGGTCTAGCATAATCACCAAGTGGTTTCCCAGCACTAAGAGCTATGCTTTCGGACTGGTCTGCAACCAAAGGCTGATTCTGACCCATTATTCTAGCCCTCTCCTCCTCATAAGTAATTTGTACAACTCTAAGTGTTGCTTACTAAGAATTCCCACCAGCCTTTCTTTGGTTGAGGATTGCCCAACCGTCTCTATATTCTCGAGGAGATTCTTTCCTTCCTTTAGTGTTTCAGATCTTTCTCGATTTTCTGGTTCTTATGGTTGTAGTTCCTTACCAGAAGATCGATTCATGCACCAATCTAACATGTAGCCTGCGTACAGTCAAATAAAACCAAGCATAAAATGATAAAATAAAAATAAAAATAAAAATAAAAGCGGTTATATTAGAAACAGAAATTATTTCAAACACTATTGATTTCCAATCCCCGGCAACGACGCGAAAATTTTAGGAGCGCAAACCACACACTAAAATATGCTCGCTAGTCGAATATAGTAAATTATAATATCATATCCACAGGGATTGGAGTTAAACAATATTATCGTAGTTTGTTGCTAGATTGCTGTAATGACCCGGCTGGTCGTTCCATGAGAATTACCCTGTTTCCCCCATTTCTGCATTTGTTATATATTGCTAGCCTTCTTTTTGTCGTGTTGGGTCAGTTGGTTTGGTCTGGAGTGATTATGGTGAGAATTGAGGCATTTAGTCTCTTAAAGTAGCCTACTAATTGAAAAAGTCAACTGAGAGCTAACTTATTGGTGAACGGCCCCGGAATACGAATTTTATGGCTCAGATAGCTTCGTTGGGTGATTTGGGACTTGGGAGTGTGTTTGGAATGAAGTTTTGATGTCCGGTGTAGAATTACGCTTGAATTGGCGGAAGTTAGTTTTTGGCGATTTCTGGTCGAGAGTGGAAAATAGGCTATCGGGGCCGGAATGGAATTCCGGAAGTTGGAACAGGTTCGTAATGTCATTTTGGATATGTCTGCAAAATTTCAGGTCAATCAGAGGTGTTATGGTTAGTTTCGGCGTAGTTGGCGAAATTTGGAAGTTTCAACATAGGCTTGAATTTGATGTAATTTTGGTGTTTTTGTGTTGTTTTTGGTGTTTCGAAGGCTCGACTAAGTTTGAATAATGCTATGAGATGTGTTGGTGTGTTTGGTTGGGGCCCCGAGGGGCTCAGAATTGAGATATTGAGCATTAGCCATTTATTCCGCGCGGAACCGGATTGCGGGATATAGAGGTAGTTATTCAGCGTACGCAACATCTCTGTTTTCCCTTCTTGTTGTATATAGCTTTTATTTGGAGGTTTTGTTGTAATAGTATATTTTGGCTTATTCTTCTAGATGATCATGACTTGTTGGCTCCAGGTTTTGAGGTTGGAGGCACTGTTTATTGGCCTACTTTATTTAGTAAACTCTGTATATTTATGAAATGCTTGGAATTTGATTGGGATTCTGAAAGAAATTTTGAACATGTGGTTATTGGCTAGCCTAGTTCCACGATAGGCGCCATCACAACAGGTTTAGGATTTGGGGTCGTGACAGTTTGGTATCAGAGCCTAGGTTACATAGGACCCAAAGGTCATGAGCAGGTTTAATAGAGTCTTGAGGATCCGTACGGAGACGTCTGTACTTATCTTCGAGAGGCTGCCGATGTTACATCTCGCGTTTTTCGTACACTGAAAGTTTGTTCTTCAGTTAATTAACGCAGACTGGGGGTGAGATTATCTTGAGGTTAACATATTTCTGCTATTTATAACAAGCGATAAATAAGTGTCATGAAGGATAAAAGGGTACACAAATTAAAGAAAACGAGTTTCGTTGAAAGTGGCCAATTTAGGATAAAATACGGGTTGAGCGATAATACCCGATAATTATGAAGTAGTAGCATGCAAGGTACCATATGACCACAGAAGTATAATGTACAAAGTATATATAAAGTACATAAAAAAAGTAGAATTTTAAGTAATGTGAGACGATTTTTAAATTATACGTTTAATTGATTAATTACCGGGTAACATGACATTACCCAGTTAACTAATAAGTGGATAAAAGTTTAATAAACTAACCCCCAAAGCAACGTGGCACAAAGCCACAATGCCTAAGAATGACTCTTTGTCATTTATGCCATGTGGCTACCTAAGATTAAAATTTAACCAAAATAAGACTTGATTTTAAGTCTTATCCATGAGTCATCGTGATATCAATTCTTTCTTAGTTCAAAGTTCAAAAATGTTCTTTCCCAGATCAAATATTTTAGGAGCAGGAGCAAAATTCGATTCACAAAAGCTTCCAACGAAAATTTGTTGGAATAATAGCAACATAAAATTTTGCAGTTCTAAAAGAGTACGGTGCAATCTTCGCCAAGAATATTATACGGAGTTTTCCCTACTCCATGTATGTTAAGGCTATCCCTTCTTTCTTTTGGCATGGTCCAAATTATACTGAAGAAACGAGCAAATACACATCTATAAATTACTCTATTCATAGAAATGAGCAAATACACTGTTTATCCAGAAGGAATATGGAGATTATTACGTACTTTTCATGCATTTCATGCATGTTCATTGTCCCATGACCAGATGGTGTTATATATGCGTATATATGTAAATATATGTATATGGGAAATGGGAAAAGGTTACGGCGTTATATACGCACCACCACCTGATCAGATGGTATATGATGATGATGTTGCCCACAGTGGCTGAAATATGATTCAAACGGCGTTATATACGCGTATTTATGTATGTATACACAAACGGAGTTATATACGTGTATATATGTATGTATATATATATATATATATATATATATATATATATATA